>PVIR01045210.1:0-10682 GCA_004026965.1 Petromus typicus
AGGCCAGACAAGACGAGAAAGCCGGAAGCAAAGAGGTGGGTTTTTGAGACTTTAGGGCTGGTGGCTGGAGTCTTGGGAGGAGGAAGAGAGAACAGAGTGACACAGTGCCTGGTTGCCGGAACTGGGCTTCCAGGAGGATGGTACTCTTCACCGAAGCAGAGGAGGAGGTATGGTCGTGGATGTGGGGTCTATCTGAGTATTTCCCCACCTGGAGGTTGCAGGTGTGAGGCCAAGGCTGATGCTTTCCAGGTGGCTGGCTAAGCAGCTTTCTCTCCCTGGCCATATTTTGCTTTTCTCCTGCATTGTCAATGCTGTCATTTCCTCTACTCTTCCTCCCTGGAGGGCCAACCCTTTGAGTGTGATACCCATCTCTGCCTCCCCCAGAGCAGCGGTGCTGGCATTGGAGGTATGTCACAAAGTGCTGTCCACATCTACTGGTATTGTGCTCTCCTTCGGGATTTGTTGTGTATTTTCCCACTCACAGTTCCCCCGTTTTCTGGTTTGCTCTGGCGTGAGACCTTCGTGTTCTAAGCCGTGTTTCTGTGTAATTCCCTCTGGATACTTTGGAGCCATTACGATGTCCTCTCCTTAAAGGGAGCTCTGTGTTGCCTCGGGGCACTGGATGGACCAGTTTACTCTTTTGAAACTCAAATGCATAAGAGTTGCAGCCTTTTTTGTTTCCAACCTGTCATGCTTCTCTTCTGATTTATGTTCGGGGAGATTTCTCTCATGCTTAAATATCGAGGAGCTTACTCTGTGCTTGGTCTCAAGAGACCTTGGACAAGTCACTTAGCTACTTCACCTCTCCGAGCCCCAGTTTCCGCATCTGTGAATCTGCATCATAATATTTGCTGCTGGATAGAGCATATTTAGGATGAATGAATAATAAAAGGTTTAGAAAATTGTCTGGCAAGTGATGAGACCTCTCTATGCACTAGCTGCTATTTTTACAAGGACCTACTAGTAGGTGGACTGAATGAGCCGAAACTGAGAACAGTTTTTCTTGCCCCCCCCCTCCACCCTGGAGCATATTTTCTTGAAGCAGATGGATTACTTGTTTTTATCTTAAGTTTTTTCAATTTTGATAGATAAGTGTGTACCAAAATCACTCTACACATTTCTTAAACCCACTCTCAGGAAAACAATGGCATAAGCTGATGATAAATGGCTCCTGAGAGCCAGGTGCTGTGTCAGGAGACACTGGGAGGGGCGGGGCCTGGGGGACTAGGCGGTGCATCCTGCCTACAGGGCTAACTCTGCTCAGGCCAGTTGCTGTCAGGTGAGTGCGCAGACACGACATTGCCAGGTTTTGAAAGAGAAGCCAGAAACTTCAACCTACATATGAAGTCTCGTAAATTTTAAATGTGGGCAGCTAAATAAACACAAAATTTAGTATACTCTAGAAGGCATCTGCAGACCTGTGTGGCACCTATCCTGATGCTTCAGACCCTCTGCCCTGCCCTACACCTTCTCTAGGATTTGGAACTGTGGCTTGTCCCACTCTGGGCCAAAACAGATGCTGAACTGAACTGAATTTTAGTGTAAAAACTCTGGAGCATGTTCCATGCTGCAAACTGGATGCATGATATTTTTTTTTTTAGTAATTCAAAGCATGCTTTCTATTGTTGCTATTTTTTCTTTGTGTGCACATGGGTGCAACATGCCCTGAATGCAGAGGAGCCATAAACTAGGTCATTTCCTTGGACAGCAAAATTTTCTGAAACAAAGCAGAAAAAAAAAATTGATCCTCTTCCTGCAAAGGAAGCACATGCTTTTCCTTGCAAACACATACACACACACACACACACACACACACACACACAGGGTTTAATATAACACAACCTGGCCTGACTAAAATGTTAAATTCATGCATTTCATAAGCAGAATTTTTAATCTCATTAATTTTGAACAGAAATCCTACATCAGAATACAATCAACTGCTTAGTCTCCCCTAAGACAGTCTTGACCTCTACAAGGAATGCAGTAATTTGTTTTTTTCCCATTCCCCTCCTGGATATTTCCTCCTTATTTTATAGAATTTAATAATGGGAGAAATAACAAATGAGAAGATAAAAAATATTCCTGAGCACTCTAGGGCACACACGGGTTATATACAGAGTGCCTCGCCCTTCCCTTATTCCATCATTTGCTGGGCTATGTGACTTTCTTATTCAAGCTCTCAGCTTACTGTGAAATTTAACTTGTATATGATGGCGCGGGCCACTGAATTCCAGCACACGGTAAGCCCGGGTATCAAATGTCAGATTATCTGTTTCATCTGCATTCCCGTCCTTCTGTGGACTGATCTATTTAAAGCATGATCTAAGTCTTTGTTTCTTATTCCTTCTTGTTTATTCTGACCGGGTCCTTCCTCTGTTTCAGACTGCCCTCCTCTCACCCGTAGATGCTTGTGGTATAGCTCTTCCTTTTATTATTCCCTCTAAAGTTTCTTTGTCCCCGTCTCTGTCTTTTATTATTTCTACTGTGTCATCAGAAACTGACTGCTGGAGCCTGCCAATTAGCCTTTGTCTGTCAGTGCCAGTCTCAGCCTCCCGAAGAGTGAGCCTGCACAGCGAGGGGACAGGCCCTATTACGTATGCAGCGCTGTGTCCCCACATAGAGATACGCCATTACTGACAAAAGAGCAGAAGATGGGCTCAGATTAGCCGCTGACAAACTTCCTCTGCGTGTGCCCGCGAGTGTGTATGGGGAGTGCAGCGACAGGGCAGAACAGGGGGCCGGATCTAACTTACAAAATGACTTACAGCTTCTGCGCCAACATATCAATGGCTGTAAAATGGGTTTCAGAATGGATGCTGCCCACTTGTTCTGGTAGGTACAAAAGGACAGGTCCCCATGACAGGAAGGAGGCACAGCTTTCTGTCTCCCAGCTCCATTTTCCTGGCACCCCACCAGGAAGCTTCCCACCTAAGGGACCTTCACCTGGAGGACAGGACTTAGGAAGGCACCAGGGACTCCAGAGTCTAGAAAAGTCTTTTACAATATTAAGAAAAAGAACGCAAAAACATCCACAACAGGCAAAACTGCAACATTTCAAATAAAGATAGGACTGGTATTTACTGATGTTTCCTTATCACTGGGCTCAGCTATGCTTTGGACGGCATTGTGACAGAGGCTGTCTTTATATATCTATGTATTGTCTCTTGTTCATTATGAGTTTGCCATTTATTTTTATTTTTAACACATGGCATTAAAATATGACTCAACTTGATGGCTGAGATCTTTGTTTGTCTCCTGAATTCTGATCCCAAGAGAGTCCTATGAGTTCTCTGTTGGCCTTACCCTTGTCCTGGGCTGGGGTTTTCAGATGGGCTCACAGGAACTTATGCTCCCCTTCATGGCTCCCTCTGGGCTAGTGCTGTGACCCCTGATGCACTGAAGCTGCTGCCAGACCCGCTGGGCAGACACTGGGTACAAGTCTTTCCCACCAACACATCCACGCTCTGGAGGGAGTACTGAGCACATGGGCCCTCACCATGGCCACAACGATGAATTCTTGGATATGTAGATGGTCTCACTATAGCGCTCACTGATAGAGGGCCCTTTGGCAGTGGTTTGAACCCCATGTATTACAGGATTTGTGGAACCTCAGCGTCTTCAGTTTTTACTTCAATTTTTCTAGTTCTCCATCAGACTTGAGGGGAGAGTTGGGTGGGGTTTTGGCATAGGAAGAATCCAAGAGCTCAAAGCCAGGTAGTATTCCGTCTTCCCTTCTCTTCACTCAGTCTCACAGACTCACTGTGTTTGGTTGCCTCTTATCCTGAGATGAGTTCTTTCCCTGTATCCTCTTCAGACCTACAGGAAGGGCCACCCACGTACCACACACGCTGACTCTTTGATCTCTCCTCCATTAGCTGGACACTTGCTGAGGGCAGAGTATTCCATTTCCATTTTCTTCCTAACAGCTGCCCTGCAAGTGGCTTCTTGTGATTGGGGTCATTTACTTTTGCCACTGAGGAAGTTGATAGTCGAGGAGGAAAACCTCTGGCATCATTTTGGGTTGTAAACAGTATGGCTACTATTTGAATCCAGAGCCTTCTGACTCTATAGATGGAACTCCTAAGCCTCTACTCACCCTGCAGTTGCCCAGTTTGCCATCTGTGAAATCTCCAAACATTCTTTTTAACTCTAAAATGTGAAGTTATGCTGTTAAAGTAGGAAATAAATTTGAAATTTTTGTTTCATTCTGGGGCTGTATCCATTTGCAGTCTCCCAAAAAGTGTGTGTGTGTATGTGTGTGTGTGTGTGTGTGTGTGTGTGTGTGTGTGCATGCAAGTCTATAAACAGAAGCTCACACAACATGCCCGCTCAAAGTTGTGATACTCTGCCCCTAGTTAAAGTTCAGTCTGTGGTCACATAGGTGACTAAGGCAGAGAAAATGACCTAAAAAAGAGACCTCTTACGTGTTTAGCTTGTTGGCAGTAGGCAATGCGATCGATTCTGGCGAGCTTAGGCACAGCATGGCTTTGCTCTAAGGATGCTGGTTTACCCACAGCATGGCAGAAGAACAAGAGACTCGGGTTCAGAAACAGTTAGCGTACTGATCTTCTCAGTCCCACAGCCCTACCTGTTTAAGGACTTGGCTTTTTTGTGGATGGGCACTTGTTAAAGCAACACCTTCATCAGGTAGTTTGTAGGTGGAAATTCAGCAAAGGTTGATATGTTCTCTGAAGGAGCCTCTTGGCCTGCAGTTGCAGCCCTTTCTCAGGTCCTAAAGTCTGGTGACTCAAGGACACAACAATACTTTGAGATAAATAATTCTATAATAATTATACAGAAGAGAAAAGGGAGACCTAGAAAAGTTATCTAATTTGCGTAAGGTTTCAGAGCCAGTATGTGAATCAACATTTGCATCCAGACTATTTGCCTGAATAGATCATATTTGCAACCATTCACAAATTAGAACATTTTAGATAAGAAGTATGAAAATATACTTCTGTCAAAATGACACCTTGGGCTGTCAGGCTAAGGGATAGATAATTTTGATCTTGACATTGACCTCTTCATTTAATTACTACAGTGTTGCTTAAAAATACTCACTGTATATTACCAAAATGTTTCCTGAAGTATTCCTAAGTACTTAGGCAGATACACAGTGTTTCCTTCTTGGACGTGATTTCTAGAAGTTGGCCATCTGTTAAATAAGAGGATTAGGAACTTTAACACTGTTGTTTTAGAACATGGTGTATTTATGAGTTTATGGTTGATTTCTGTGATGTCTTTCTCAACCGCCCTGGAATCCCAGTTCCCCAGACCTCAGCCATGACAGTAGCAATGTCCTGCTCTTCACTAGTTCTGTCCATGGTCTGGACTCAGATTATGCACAGCCTGGAGTATTTCTGAGGGTTCCCTGGGGATAAGACACCCAAAGCGCATACGATCTGTGGATTCACCCAGTTTCTTTAGATGAGATCTATTTCCAGGAGAGAGTTTGCATGAGAGGATATGGGTAAGAAATAAACTGTGTTTTCTCCTAATTTCCTTGTCCTTCTTATCCCTTTGAACCCTCAGCAGAGACCTGAGTGAGCCCCTCCCCCCAGCACACGGAGGGAGCCTGTCTCGTTCAGAGTTCTCCCAAGAGCAGAACTTGACCTGAAGACTTGAGCGCTAGTTGGGTTTTTTTATTTGTGAGTTAGTACCAGGAAATATCTGGAAGGGTAGTCGGGGTGGAGCAGGGCATGAAGCATGAGTCACCAGGATGCTACCACAGGCCAATGGCAGGGGCTCATCTTCTCCCAGAAGACAGTGCAGGAAACTGTCTCTGAACTGTCCCCTCCCCCATGGAAGGATGGAAGCTATTTATACCGAGATGTGAGCCCTGAAGTATTAACACATCAGTTGTTGTGTGGACACTGCTCTAAAGGAGCCTTGGTTCCTGGTACTTCTGCTCCTCCAGGCACTTGGGGATCTGATTTCTGGAGGCCAGAGAATTTCCTTAGGCAGTGTTACTGGATACCAGCATCAGCCCCCGGGCAGTAAAGGCCTGGCTCTGACAGTGACAGCCATGTGTCCCCTCTAGCCCACATCACGTGCCTCACAGAGACAGCATTCCATGTTCCTACCCTGGGCCTTAGCTCAGGAGCCATCAGGTCACCCTTCTCTCTGTTCCAGTGTTAGAAAAGCAGACAGAAAATATTCATGCAAATCTGTGCTTTGCCAAGAGCTGGTTTTGCCTTTTTACCCTGAACTATCCTAGACTCTGCGTTTCAGACTGGTAGAAGGACATTTTATCCCTGTCCTTTGGTGACACAGTTTCTCTGATCATTATGAGTTTGCCGTAATGTCTCCACACGATGATAAGAAGATTCAATCAAACAGTTGTGCGGTTTTATTTTGCCCATTTTTTTCTCTTGCTTTCTGCTATTACTTGTGTTTCTATTTGTTTTTATTGGAATTTAGTCTTTTATTGAACCATATTCCTTCTTTGATATTTTTATAAGCTGTGTCCAGCGTCTTATAGAGTTTCTAATAAACTAGAAATAAACTAGAAATAACTCCTTTTATTAGTCAAGATGCTGTGTGGTGTGGCTTGCATTTGGTGGCCTACCCTACATTTCAAAGGTGGGATTCATCACAGCCAGTGGGGCTGAAGTGTATTATTTGAAATCATTCTAATGTTTGGTACCCTTAAAGCTGAGCTTTTATTTTATTTTTGAACCATTACATCTGCTGAGTCTTTTCTTTCCATGCACATCTGTAGTGCCACTAGCATCAACAGCATCTATTGTTGGATGGTGCTATTTTGTTTCCAAATGTCGGAAGCGTAGCTGGCTGTGCTGCCTTGTACACTGCTATCTCTCCCAGCTCTGACCCTTGGGTGAGTCGCTTCACCTTTCACCAGGTTCTTCATATGCAAAGTGGGTGTAATGATAAAACCCATGTCAGGGCTGGGGAGTTAGCTCAGTGGTTCCGGTGCCTGTCTTGCAAGTGCAAGGGCCCAGGTTCAATCCCCCGGTAACCACATGCAGTACTGGGTGTGGAGACTCACACCCAGCAGCAACCAGTACCACATACCACAGTGCCGGGCGTGGTGGCTCATGCCTGTAATCCCAGCCCTCGGGAGGCAGAGGCAGGAGGATTGCCGTGTGAGTTTGAGGCTGAGCTCAGGGCCAGCCTGAACCACAAAGCGAGACCCTGTCTCAAAAAACAAAACAAAACAAAACAAAACCAAACCCCAAAAAACCCGTGCATGTCATCCGTGCTTTTTTGGACGCATGTCATGTGTCACATAGGGTGTTCAGACCTGTGTCTGTGACATTGTAAAACATTTGATCACTGGATGTCTTTATTATAAAACACTGATGTGTACACAGTATATTCTATGTAAAAAGAAGCAGTAGTGACTACTCTCATTCTATATGTGCAGCGAATCTTGACTTATCAAGGGAGTGAGTGATAGTTTGTGCACATGTATATGTAACACAGAGTCAATCAGCAAGTGTACATGGATGTAATACCTTTGTATCAGGTACTCACCCCTATGCCTGGAACCTTATTATTTTTTTGAGACAAGGTCTTGCTATACAGCTCAGGCTGGCCTTGAACTCAGTATGTAGCTTAAACTGGCCTTGAACCCTCTGTTACCTTCCTGCCTCAGCCTTCCTGGGAGGCGCTGTGTGAGCTGGGAGTGCAGGGGAGTTGTGAGCCTATGGTGAGGTGGAAGAGGACCTCCCTGCAGAGATGAGCATGGGCTATGGTCTGTTTTTACTGAGTTATGAGTCAGAAAGATAAAAAGAAAAAGGATGTTTATTTCTTAGATTGTCCACCAGCTGTAATCTTTCACTTTCCTTTCCTGGTTTTGCCTGCTCTGTGATTTTCTCCTTAGCTCACGTAGCTCTCTTCAACGTGTCCTAAATCTGAGTCTTGTATACGCTTTGACTGCTTCATACAAACACTCTTCTAGTTACTTTGGGAGAATGTACATCTCGTCTACCCCATGGGCCGCACCTTGGAGGTGTGTGTGTGGGGCACTTGCTAAGCATCAGGCACTTGCTGGCCTTTCCATGGACTGTTTGACTTATGTGTTTCTCAAGACAAATCTGCCATTCTTTGCTTCAGAACAAATCAATATTCAAACTGTGTGCTCGATCTTTCAGACCCTTTCCCATGTTATTTACATATGTCTGACTGCACACATGTAGTTGCACAAACACATTCGTACACACACACGTTTTAGGCAAATGGAACATACTTTGTAATTTATGGACATAATATATCTTCGAAATTTTCCCCATCTCAGTGTCTACAAAGCTATTTTGTTATTTTGAGGGAATCGCATATTCCATCGCACAGTTATACAGTAATTTATTTGACCATTCTCCTGCTCTGTTGAGGAACATAAAGCTTATTTTCAATTTCTGTCAAACCTCTTGAATGAGTCCTCAAAATGTCTTTGAAAACCCAATCGCAGCCACCACTCATTTAATTTGTAAAATTTGAAGTCTTCACAGCAGGGAAGCCGACTTCATTCGGGGCTGGAGTTCCTGCCACACAGTTAACAGGACCAGCATATATTCTGAATTTCAGATTTAATTATGCATTATACACTTAATTAAAATTCACATTGTCAGTAAAAGGTAAGGACTATACTAGACGGTGGTTGTCGGCATCATGATTAATATACATTTCAGCTATAAAATCTGTTGTTACATTATGGTAGATTTTTCCAGAAAGAAACACGAAGTTGAAATGCATTTTTAAAAAAGACAGAAGGAGATATGAACTCAGTGGAAACATTTCAGCGTATCCCAGAGCAGATGATAGCTGGATATAATTAAAAAAACGGAGTCAGCGTCACACCTTAATTTGTGTGTTGCTTAGAGTAAGCAGGTTTTTCTTTTTCTTTCTGAGAAGTACAACCTGTGCGAAGCCAGAGCATTCAAACTCCACTGTAAAACTTCTATGTAATTTAAAAAAAAATTTTACAAAACCAGATTCTCAAGTCTCACCACACTTGGCGTCAGTTTAGGAGGAGTGCTGTGCTTCGTTGGTTCCCAAAGTTTACATCTTTCAGTAGTTGCATTTTTCTGTGAGAAGGTCTTGTTTTATTCTTTTGACCCTAAAAAGTTTCCCTTTGTTGGGAAACCTACCTGTCTGTGGCTTGATGGGAATTTTTCCACTGTGTTTGGCACATTTCCATTTATAAGCCGTGTTTTTCTCACCTTCTCCGCTTTACGCTCAGTTTATTTCCCTTAAAGATCAAGAAAATGGCTGTGAAAAGTTTGTTCACATTTTGAGCTGGCCTCAATTCTTACTCATCTAAATTCCCTGAGGTCCTTCCCTTTATTCTGAGATTGACTTTATTTTCTCCTTTTGTTTCAGAGTTTGACTATAACAAATCTGAATACCTTTACTTTTGTTGACATTCATTTTCTTCTTTTAATTTTGTTGTCTTCTTCCTCTTTTGTTCTTTATTTTCAATATCTTGAACTATTGCTTTTCTATGACTTTCCTTAGGCTCTGACCAATTCAAAGGTGCATATTAAACATCTGGGACAGAAAGTGGTAGCTCAGTGTTTATATCTCCTTTTCTCTCTTGGTAATTAGACCCCTAAAGGTTATCCAAACACATGCCACTGAGAATAACATGATATATCCCAGCATTTTTCTGTGGCTTTGGATGCAAGCATGTGACCAATTTTTGGCCAAGGGATGTTAGAAGGTGGTTTTTGCAACTATCTGGAGGCATGTTTATGTATTGAGTCCATTGGCTGCTGGCTGCTGGGCTGTGGCTGGGTGGTTGGTATGAAGCATTGAACTTGGACCCGGATGTAAGAACTGTGTGCTGATTTTGATAGGCCAGATGACCAAAGACACGATCGGAAACAGGTGTCTAAGTACATGTTGGGAGATAAATGCCAGCAACTCCAAAGTCCAGGAAAGGTTGCTCGGCGCTGGTGGAGAGCAGAATGCAGCGGCAAAGCAAACTCTGCTTCCTGATATGATTAAATTCCCAAATGTCTTGGAGGCTGCCCGAGGGAGAAGCACAGAGGTATGTGTGTGTGCATCCTGAATTGTGACTTGATTGTGTACTTAACTCAAAATGACAGTGTTTACCTAGAAGTGACTAAATTTTCTGCTACTAGAGAGATGGGGGATTTGGATGAAAAGAGATTAAACTGACTTAGAGAGAAATCAACAAAATTCCTATTTCTTGCACATCAGGTTTGTGCCCCATGACCCTCGTACCTGTGGCGGGAGCTCGGGCCCAGGTAGGCAGCTCGGAAATGCTGGTAGCACTGAAAGACTAATTCTCTTCTTTCTTTCCTCACGGGCAGTGCCCGTGTGCTGGACAGTTGCTTTCATTCCATCTTGGACACAGTGAGCTGTGCTGCATGTCACCGGGTTTCTGCAGAGTCAGATGGTCTTCCCTGAATTATTTTCTGTTGCCGTCATTTGTGAGTGCCACGATAACGCTGTCTTTATCTATCTTCTTCAAAACAGGTTCCTGCTCAGTTTTTGGAGAGAGGACTTAGATTCTCTTGGTCACACTTAAGAAATGCAACTAGGGCAGTGCCTTTGCTGATGAAGAAAGCAAAAATAATATGGAATGTGGCTTTCATTCAAAGAGTACATTTTTAGCATGTGTTGTCTTTTGATCTATCTTCTCCCAATTTCATTTCTTGCTAAAGTGATACCATGAAGATATTAAAAGACTTTAA
>PVIR01045211.1:0-10836 GCA_004026965.1 Petromus typicus
TGAAGTTGGCATATGACACTTCTTCTGAAGTGAAGTATAGAATTTGACTCACTCTGAACTTAAATGTGACACCTGAGAAACCAGTTCCAGAATTGAGAGAATGAATGTATCCATCACCCAAACAATGTCTCACTTGATCATCTTTAATGTCATTTTTTTTCTCTTCCTGTATCATCCCACTGCATGTTCAGGGAAATCACTGTCATATTTGATGACTTGACTTTAAAGATGAGAATATCAGTGCTTGGTGTTTACTACTTTTCAAAGTAAGTAGAGGAATTCTAGCAATCAGACTGAAGTCATAACTTGCATGACACATGACTGTGGGAAAAGTATGGGGACAATGTAGAGAGGACCAGGCTTCATCCACTCCACAAAGCCAGAGATCTTTCTGAGTGATGGCAGAGAGTATAATTTCATTATATTTACAAAGATTAGTCTCAGCTCAGAGCCAACATTGATCATCTTTTAGAAGTTATAGGTATGTGAATTCTCTAGAATACTTTCATCACTTCAGAAGGTCTAGCAACAAATCTCTCTTAAAAATACTTAAAAATATTTCTATTATCACTCTTTTTCTTCATCTTTCCCCCTACCCAGCAAATTACCAATTAAAAAATGTGATCATAATGTATTCCTAAATTATACCAACAAACTCAATTTAAAGTAAAAAACAAACAAACAAAAAAACTTGGAAAAATATAAACACCATGTAATTTCAACAAGTTAGTGTGCATCACAAAAATAATTTTGTGAGGATTCTTCAAAGGATATTTATGGTATAAATTAGCTTTAACTCAAATTATTAGCTCTTTTTTTCAAAAACAGAAAAAAATGAGAGAGATAGAGAGGGAGATTCAAGAGAAAACATACTCATACTCAGATAGATCATCAAAAGTGACTGGAGTGATTTTTAAGAGACACAGACGAGGCCAGAGAGCCAGTCGGAATAGACAAGTGCTCCTAGAGTGAAACAACAGTAAATCATTGCTATCCTTTACAATTCATTAATATTTACCAGAAGTTTAAACAACTAAATAGCAAAATTTTCTAATAACTGGACCTAGAGTTTGTCAGGCAGGACTTGTGAACTTCTATGGAAAATCAAGGACAGTTTCTCGCTAATTGTATGTCTTAGGAAAAGAATTTTAGAAAAATGTCAACTTATTTTTCTTATTTAGACCTCCTTTGGAATGCATGAAACTATAGTTCAAAAACATCTGTATTCAAATAGACATTAGAATTTTCTCCTTCAGGGATATATATCATGATGGAAAAGGTAGAGGGTGGATATTAAGTACACAATAAATATTCACTCTATTAACAGGAAATTTTCTATAATAATTGAATCTATGCATTCATGGTTTTATTTTAGGTTAAAAAGTAGGTTGCTTGTCAGCTAAATAACATTAAATATTTATTTTAAAAACACAATAACATTTCTGATACCTATTCTTTTCTCTTGTTGATTTACCCAACTGCTTGAAAGGATAATTTTAAAATGTATTGCATTTAACTGGACTATAAAATGGCCACCTATACGAACAGGTAATAGAAACTTTATTTTTTGAGAAAACTGAGAATCACTGGATGTTCAAAATATGTTTGTTAAGCTTAACTAAGGTGTTTTGGCCCTAATGTATTTGTTAATAAAATAAGATACTTTTAAATTTTTATTGTTTGAGATGAGGTAAGAAAAGATAACCCTAAGTATCTCAAATTACAAATCTTGCTATTTGTAAAACATTTGTAAATAAATAAATATTTTTGTTTTATTCTAATAATTTATTGACATACAATTAGTTAAATAAGTTGCTATTTTTCACTGATACATGCTTAACAATTCAATATTTGCTATTTCCTTTATTTTCTTTATTTTAATATATTTATATTTAAAAATCATATGCTTACTTTTCACTAACATCAAGGAACTCCTATTATTTTCTTTGATAACTTTAAAACCATTGAAATACAGGGGTCTGAGAATTTAGCTTAGTGATTCAGGCACTTGTCTTGTAAGAACAAGGTCCTTGGTTTGATTCCCAGTAACCCCATGCAACAATACTGGGCGTGATGACTTAGGCCTACCAGCAATAAGAACCACACAGCACAGTGCCAGGCATGTTAGCTCGCACTTGTAATCCCACCACTTGGGAGGGAGAGATAGGATTGCTGTGAGTTCAGAACCAACCTGAATTACAAAGAGAGATCCCGTCTCAAAAAAAAAAAAAAAAAAAAAAAAAAGATGCATGATATGTTGAAATATTATAAACAGAAAGAAAATCAGATAAATACAAAAAAAAATAACACAAACTGTAACTTTGAGCATAAAGATTAGTGCTAGATGAAATTGAAATAATAACCAGATTTGAATATGGACTGAGATAAGTAATACTCCCCAACAAGTTAGAAATCAGAACGATTTAATACTTAGTTTTCCTTAAACATGTGATATGTAGTGCCTTCTCATTGTGGCTAATAAGCCATCCTAAAATCATAATTATCGAACCTACATTTTCAACGGCTTACCCAAATACATGGTTCGTGTGGGAATCTTAACATTTCATTGAGAGAGATAGAATGTGAAAGAAAGAATGAGAAAAACAGAAAGAAAATTAAAGGTATGAAATATTGTATTAAAATAGTCAATCGCTTTTATAATTTAATATCACCTTTTAAAAGTGTGTGTATTAAATAAAACCGTATGTATCTTTCAGAAATGTCAGAATATAAAATATTTTGAATGTTTGGCAAATCATATTCTAAACATTCAGTTTAAATAACTTGTACACTAAAGTAAATCTGTTGTTACCTACATTTTCTTCATAAATAAAATATATCCCTCATTGTTACAAATGACACAAACTAACAGTCAGTCCAGCCACACACTGGAAAGTAATGAAATTATTCAAACTTGTATCAGTATAACCTTTCCTAGGTGATGAACATAACCTTATTATAGTTCTAACTTTTTTTCTCTAGGAGGTAAAATCAAAGCGACACACAAATATAAAAATAGGAAATTAAAATAGATAAGAGAGTAGCAATGACAGTCAAAGACAGTGTAAAAGATACGCTGTATCTCCATCTAGCAGAATCAACTGAAGCTCCGCGGCCCAGAGAGAGCTGCCTTCCCCACAGTGCCTCGCACGTCACGGGCTGACATTCAGGAACTGTCACAAGGAAATCTTAACTGATCCGAAGTTCCAGGATGATATATAACAGCCGACAGTGCGGGATAAAACCTTTGTTTACTTACAACTTTAATAACCTGGGCTATTGAGATGGAAAATTCTATAATATGTCTTTAAAAGACATGCTATTAACCGTTAAAACAAATTTATTTCAATGGTTAGCATGTGCATTCTACTTTGAGATGAGGGCAAAATATTCCCGACCTAGATTAGTGGTTTCTTTATCAGCTATTGGAAGAAAATTCAGTGTGACATTAAAGCCATTACGTTTCACATCTGTCATAATCTGTTTCATTTAATAATCTAACACAGAATGTAAATAAGGAAACATCTTCACTATTGGTAAACTAAACAATAAAGTAAAGATGCTGATCTAAAAAGTTTCATGTATAAATTAGAATTAAGAATTCTACTAATAATTTTGTTTACTGTATTTGCTTTGAGGGAACAATATATTTTTCTCCATTAATTACATTAGCATAATGTAGATTTATAAATATATAGCTTTCCTACATACATTTGCTTCCTATACTCAATAAAGTGCCCTGAAAATATTTTCATGATTTGAGTTTTTTATAAGCAGAAGTAAATAAAAGATACAGTTTTCCATCTACATAAGACATTTAACTAGAAATGTGAAATTATATACCCTGTAAATATATATTAAATTGAATAATTATGAATATGATTCAATACTGTAAATACACTGATCTTTAGTGATTAAGAACTAATCAGAAGCTTAATTATTTTAGGCATTTTTTCTGGCATTATTCATACCTTTAAGGTTGAAATTATGTTAAAAATAATTTGATAAAATAAAATAAGTTTTCTGTGAGTTCTTTCCCTCTACTTTGAAAATCAGGAAATAAAATAGAAATAAAATAGGCATTAGGAAATGTCTTACTGGAAACGGAGAAAGTTATTGGATGCCAAACTCCATAGACTGAATCTTAACATAATCAATGTAGACTTGTAAAACCCTAGAATCAATAAGTATGCTTAAATGATGTCAGATCTTTTAGGTAACTCTGGAGGGTTCTTATCCAATTGACTTTTTAAGCTGTTGTCATTCAATATGCATTCATTGAGATCCAGCCCTGGGCCAAGTGCCATGAAGTTGGATGAGGATATAAAACACTATTATATCACAGTATATTCTATCGGAACTTTTTTTCTTTTCTTTTGCAGATCCAGAGAAAAAAATCAGCAATCTAAGCATAGTAGGCAAAGAAAGAGAGCAGATACTTACATGACTGATACCTTCACAAGCAGAGACAGTAATTATTTGTGTAGATGTTGTCAACACCATAATTGCATGTTGACAAGTGTAAGAAAAGTAAGACCCATGGATGTCTCATAATACACTGATAGCCTTTATACCAATGATTATTCAACTTCTCACATAACTCAAAAATCATGATTTTTTAAATGAAAATATGATTTACTTTGATTTAAAATGTTCCAATTAAAAATATTTTTGACAAATATAAGAAATGTGAAAATTAAGTAAAGACCATGTTTTAATTTTTGGCATGCTATAGAAGTTATTCAACATTTTGGAACTCAAATTTTAATGTAAGTTCAATCATACAGTATTTGCTTTCTGGTTACACTTTAGCCACTCAGTATGATGTTCTTATTCAAAGATATTGTTCTATATATTGAAGTTTTCTTGCTATTGCAACTGAAATACACACACACACACACACACATATATATATATATATACACGTATATATATATGTATATATATATATATATATATATATGTGTGTATATATATATATATATATATATATATATATATATATATCCCACACTTCCACAGACAGCCTAATTTGTATGTTATTTCTAAATAAGAAAGATTAACACATGCATTGTCCGAAGATCTCTTCATTCAGAGGATTAACCTGTGCTGTGAACTTGTACAAGTGTCTTTACAGTAGCTATAGTGAAGCAGTATGTTCTCAACTTGCATCTATGTCCTGAGTTGACCAAAGCCGAGATGAGTTCAGCTATGTTCTTTTGTAGACTGACTGTAAGAGATCTCTCCATATGGTCCCTGATGTCAGCAAGGGAGAAGCACTTCAGAAACACTGAGTTATGACATGGTCATTAGGAAAAATTAATCATTATCTTCCTTCTCTCTACATACTTGCTTTCTGGTGCACCACTGTCATCTTGTGAACCCCAGCTGCTGGGGGAATTCAATCATCTGATTTCTTATCTTTTTTCTTCATGACTGAATCTATTTTTTGAGCGGAAGCTATAATCTAGTACTACGATCACTTGATGTTTGTACCAAGAGTCCAATAGTATTTCAAGAATTTTTGAAAAACTGGTTGCCTGTCTCTGCTGTACATGGTGTGATTTTACTCTAATTCCTTGGAGGTCTGTTCTTGCTGACTTCCCACCATGAAGTCCTCATTTTATCATGGATTTATCTAGTATCTTCTAGTTAATGTCTTAGCCTAAGCACCACACCTTTGTACAAACTTCACCTGTTAAAAAGTTCTTCTAGCTCAGAGGATGTGCAGCTAATAGTCCTTTTTTGTATTCAAAAATTTAAGGAAGTATTCTCAAGAGGCTAATGCACTAAGTTCCAAGACTGAAAGAAATATTGTATGCGCTATACATTTTTATTTTTTTTCAAAGTAAGCAATTTATTTATGACTTTGGAGGTTTTCTTGGTTGTGTCATATGATAATAAATCTAATTTGTCTATAATAGTATGCTTCCCTGTAATCCTTTTGCCTTATAGAAATAATTAGAAATTTATTATAGAAATTATTATAGAAATATTATAGAAAATATATATTATTATATATTTTATATAATTATTATATTATATATCATATAATATATAATAATATATTATATAATTATTGTATTATATAATTATTATAGAAATATTTTTTCATTTATTGAGTCTTTTGGACGTTTTAGATATACATTATAAGAACATTCAACATTAAAAATTTGGACCTGTGCATGAAAAACAATCACTCTCATTTTTATCTATTTTTTGTTCTCTTTGCTCATAAACTTTAATGACATTATTTTAGTAAATGAGATACTCTAAGATCTTTGAAGTATATATAATAAGATATTGGTAGTGGGGAGGACGTAGTGTTTTGTCACTGTCATGTGGACACATGCTGGTCCTTTTTCTTGGTAGGAATAAAAAATGATGTATTTAGTATTCACCTCCCCATAATTAGCCATTTTCCTAGGGAAATATGCGCCAAAGGAAAAACAATAAAACACCAACCTGGTACGCCCAGTAAATGGACTCGTGACTGCATATCCTCAACATCATCATGATTCCCTGACATAGTGTCAAGGCCATGAGTGTAGCCTGGTTTACAGTGACTGCAGCAGAATCATAAACATGCTTAGGGACAATTTGATAGTGCCTGAATTAACAGGTGGAATGGTCAGACATGTGTCTGGCATAGTCAGCACACTGGACCCTTGGTTTTCTGATGGAGAACTATCTTGGAGAAGATCCAGTGAAATCTATTAAAACTAATTCTCTTAGTGGGTATGAGGAAAAAATACTTCTACCTTGAGAGGAAAGTGATTATCACTGACCTTTCAATTATGGAAAGGTTTTAAAGTATTTCATATTTTCTCAAATTACCATTTGGTATAAAAATTCATCTAATACATCAGAAGAACAATGGACTTCAGCATATTAGTGAGTGAATTCAGTTTGCTGTTCTGTGGTCAAGTAACTTCACTCAAGCCAATAACCCATTTTGTAGAATTATTACTATGTGTAGAATTATTATTATTTATATTCGCTATAATGTTTCCAGCATTTTCCTCATAGATTGCCATATATTGTTAAATATCTTCATAGCTCTCTGTGCTTCCAGTCCTTCTAACTAGCAGAATGATAGTTGTTTTCAGTACAATAATTAGTTTCATTTCATTATCCCCCAAGGGAGGAAATAGCATGTCCATTAGCATGTCCATCTTAGCATGACCATTACTATCAGGGTATTCAGTTTTGTATGGACATCTTTCCTCAACAGCCCTTGTCTAAAATCAGAGCTACCACAGAACTTCTTATAGATTCCATTAATTCTCTCATCGGTGTGTTCCAGTGTCTTCACTTGTCTGTTTTAAGAAAAATCAGGTCAAAAAGAGTGAAAGTAAATACTGTAAACACAAGTATTGCTCTCTAATCATTGCACTCTGTGCGATGGGACATCCTCACTGGCATGAGTCAATATAAATGAAATGTGGGTATAGATTTTCTAAATGTGATTTTAAAGACACTCAGCAGGAAGAATCAAGAAAATTTTCTTTCTGCTCAGATCAAAAGAGCAGTGGTCTCACTGTCTACATCAGGGCTATTTAACTTTCTCCTGTCTTTTGTGTACACACCCACTTTGCTGGTTTTGACATTTCACATATAAACATGTTGGTGCTCTAAATAAACAAGAGCTGTTTCAATGAAAAGAATCTACTGTTCCTCAGATACCTGTTAAATATTCTAGACAAGCTTGTAGAAGTGGAATATAAAACTAATAAATGTTCAGAAATTTCAGTATGTTGTCATTCATTATATGGACCTCAGTCCACTCACTCAGATATTTGTTTCTGAGTAGAATGATAAATAAATGTGTCAACATACAAATATAATATTTATTACACAATAATAATATTAAATATGCAATTATTATTTCTCATTTGCTTTGTTTTTATTTTAATTATTATTAAAATGGTTTTAATTACACTATTGCTTGTATTATATTAAACATTTATTCTCGCATACCTGATTTTGTAATTTAAAAATATTTTTTCCTTTTTTCTGTCATGTCTTGTATTTTATTTTAAATGCTCCTGAAAGTTCACAAATCAGGATATCATTAGTGTAATTTTGCTTCTTATTACTTGAAAAGAGATATCACTGAACATTAATAAAATGTTTACTGATATCTATCTCTAGATAAGTTAAATATTTTTTACAGTCTCAGTAATAAGCTTTTATAATTTTTTTTCTTAAATGGACAATCTTAAAAGACATGTATCTATTAGAAATTAATAAATGGATATTCAAAACACTAAAATCATTTAGGAAAGTGAAGCGTATATGATATTCTGCACATCTTGCTCATTATAGAATTGCCTGTAAAAATCTTTCAGAAATGATTTTTAATGGATAGTGAAACTAGCCAGCAATTAAGCTGTCATTTCATGGCTTCCATAAAGATGGGCAGATGCTGCATTAATTTGTCATCTATGCACTATTAAAGACATTTAATTACTAATATATTATAAAATTTTGTTCTGGAGAATGCTTAGAATAAATATGTTCCTTAACTATAAAATTATGTTTTACATTTGATAGGGAATATACACAGGATGCCACATGTATTAAAGTGGCAATGCTAAAATTTGAGTCAAAAAATGCCCTTTTTTTGACGTGCATGATTGAATTAAATTTGAAACATAAACTATTTTCTTTTCAGCTATGTTTAAAAGAAGTAAATGTTTTTTAAACTAAGTGCACTTTAGAAGTATAGATTTGATAACAATGGTGGTTACCATAGTGATAACAATGGTGGCTGTTTATCTCTTTATTTCTCCATAGTAAAGACTGAAAAACCAGTGTTATGAAAAAACATGCATAACTGAAGGGCAATTCTCTAGTACTGACTTGATATATTATGATTTTGATGACTTTGTGTTTACTTTCTAATAATAACTCAACAGATATTGCTCTTCTTCCAATCTGATCTTTTCTGACTATTGTTCTATATAACTATTCATGTAACAAATATAGGATATAAATTCTTCTAAAAAGTATGCGGGATATTCTCCAAGGTAAACTGTATCACAGGCTATAAAACCCATTTCGTAAATTAAACAATAATATTTTATTGAACTATTCTTCCATCCACAAGTATACAATTTGAAATCAATAACAACAACAAAATCTTTGGAAAGTATAAAAATAGATATCAATTAAGAAATGTCTGGCCAATTAATGTGCTAAGGAGGAAACAATAATTAAATAAAATGCTTTAAAATCAATAAAATAGGAACACAACATACGGAAAGTATAAGATATAGCTAAAGCAGTTACAAAAAAGAATTCAGAATTTGTTTCAAAGAAACTGAAAGTTATCCAGTGAAAACAAATTTGGATGTCAATGAACAAGTGAAACAATAACAAACAGAGCCAAAAATTGCTCAAGAGAAGGCATAGTAAAAGTCATACCAGATATAAATGTAAAAGTAAAAACTTTGCTCAAATAAATTATTTGATGATTGAACTTCCAAACGCTTAATAGACCTTAGAAGGAGGAACAAGGTTCAAACACATAAAATTAGAAGAGAAAATAGAAAAATAACTGAAACCATAAACACAAAAAAGGATCATTAGAGGTACTGCTGTATGACTGATCACTTACCTGACAGTCTGAAATAAATGAGCGAGTAGAAAATTTGAACAGAATAACACCAAAAATTATTCATTAACAAATATATATAATCAATGAAAAGCCAAGATTCGATAACTTTATTGCTAAGTTCTACTAAACATTTAAAGAACTGATACTAATTATACTAAAGGTTTTCTAGAAAATTGAACAAGAGAACATTCTTCTAAATTCATCATGCAATACCACCAGTACTCTGATGCCAAAAGGAGACAACATCAGAGAAACCTACAGGTTCTTATCAGGTTTGTTAAACTTTTGCTTTGTTTTTTAGTTCCTGTAATAATTTATTTGAGCAAAATGTGTAAAAAGTGGTACTACTACATAAAATCTAGTTGCAGAATCTAAACAAGAGTGTGGATTTCACATCAGTTGCAGTTTGTTAGTGTATCTCCTATGTGTGTCATGTTTAATAATAGCAGTTTATAGGTAGCAGTTTTAGTGAAAACCATAAAGTTGAGTTGGCCCCACTTCTGGGGAGAATAAAATTTCTCAGCTTTGAGATGTTAACAAAAATAACTACAGCAAGACAGAGGTGTGCAGCTCCTGCCTAACAAATTCTCCATATCCAGTTTTACCAGAAGTATCTTGAATTTTTGTTAACTTGCTCCCAAAGAAGGAATTCAAGTATTAAGTGTGAAAAAAAAAAAAAAAACTTTTTTTTTTTTTAGACACTGTTTCCCTATGCAGTTAAAACTGGCCCTGAGTTCACTTTGTAGTCCATGCTTGTCTCCAATTTGAGGTGATCCTTCTGCCTCAGTCTCCCTAGTGCTAGGATACAGCAGTGACCCACCAAGCCTAGAATTAATTACTTGTTATCACTACTTTGATGCTCAGATTCTGTGTGGGTATCAATTCCACTTCAGTTTATCAGATAATAATTTAATTTCTTCATATTTCAAAATACTTTTCAGACAAAGCCTGAAGCAATTTTAGGCTGTGAGTCACAATCTGGAGTTCTCCATCCAGGACACATTGTCTAAGCCAGAGACTCTGTCTGCCCTTTGCTGCTCACCCTTAGGGAGAACCAGCCCAGGATTCATCTCCCACATCCATGCTCAACTTCTTCGAAACTTGATGGTCCATTTGAACTGCACCTACTGGAACTCATCTCATTTTTCAGGCCCTGATTTTCTATCCTCTTCATTCTCTCTTACTCTCATCTGCCTCCTCCAGTTTCTGGAGGG
>PVIR01045212.1:0-10839 GCA_004026965.1 Petromus typicus
AAAAAAAAAAAAAAAAAAAAAAAAAAAAAAAAAAAAAGCTTTCTTAAGAAACAAGTGTAAATCAATCCCAGCTAAGATATAAATATGTCTACCTATTGGACAGCTAGTTTGATTTCACTTTTTTCTTAATTGGTTTTGTTGGTATGTTCTGGATATACATCATGATCACAATCGACATTGAGAATTTGTACCAGTACATGACACGACTTAATTCTCCTTTTTCCCATTCTGGAAAGCCAAGTCGGGAGTGAGAAAGTAATGACAGAGAAGCAGTCTTTGGTGCTGAACAAATCCCTCAGACCTCAGGGAAGGAGTGTTCGCTACTTGAAGGCTTCAGAGCCAGACTCATTCATCACACTGATAATTAGCTTATCTGACATCTTTAAAATCAAATAACTCTAGAGACAGAAATAATAGCTTGAATCTATTTTTTTGCCTCGTCTTCTACCCTTTTCTTTCTTTTTAAATCTACATTTCTCTTCTTATCGTATGAAAATAACTCTAAAAGGAATTTGTTACTTTTATCAAAATAGAAAACTTTTCTTGATTACAGATTGTCTAACCTGTTACTTTTCTTTGACATTTTATTTAAGGTTGAAAGGGAAAAGGTCTCATTTTCCACTTTCCTGATGGTGATACAGCAACCAAAAAATGATGACAGGCCCCTTGCTCACATGATTAAAAATAGGAACACAGTTCCCAAGTATGTTCGTTGATATTTTTCAAAATAATCACACACATTGAACTGATTCTCTGCTCAATGAATTAGTCAAGTGCCATAACTGGATTATGTTTATCTCCCTTAGCATTTAAGTTAAGAATTACCTCCTGCTATGATGAAATCTAGAAGTGTTCTAAGGCTGCAAGTTCTTTTACATGTCAGGAGCTTTGCTTATGCTATGTTAGGTCAATTCTCATGGCCACTGTGAGAATCGGACCATAGCTTGAGTTTACCAAAAGGAAACTTGGGGCTTAGAAAAGTGGTCCTGATACAGAGAAGCAAGCCTAACTCCCGACCTGCATTCTCTAAAATCAAAGAACGAATTTGAGGAACCTTGAGGTTAAGAGTTGGAAAATTTTATTGAAAAAGAAAGCTTCTGCCTAAGGGGGACAGAAGGGGAATCTGAAAATGGGAAACCTGGTTCACCTCGTTTCCCAGGGGTTTTTTATTAATCAAAGTCACGAGGTGAGGAGAGTTTAAATCAGGACAAAATTAGAGTGAACCAATAACATTGCAAATACAGTGGCTGAGATAATATTGGTCAAATGAGATATTACAAGATGGACAAAACCATGATCAACCAATAAGATTACAATAAAAGCATTTTCCAACAGGGATCTTTCCTGGGAAGGGTAAATTAAAACCTTAGTCTCAGGCCAAGGATTTAGCTCAGTGGTTCCAGTGCCTGTTTTGCAAGTGCAAGGGCTGGGTTTCAATCCCTGTAACCACATACAACAATATCAGACATGGAGACTCACATTCACCAACAATTAGTACCACACACCACAGTGCCAGGCCTGGTGGTTCAAGCCTGTAATTCCAGCACTTGGGAGGCAGAGGCAGGAGGATTGCTGTGAGTTTAAGGCTGAGCTCAGGGCCAGCTTGAACTGCAAAGTGAGACCCTGTCTAAACAAACAAACAAACAAACAAAAACCTTAGTCTCCATCTAGATTGAAGCCTGTTTAGAATATCAATCACAACTATTTACCCTACCTGGGTGATGTAGTTTTTTCCGTTTGGTAATGGTGACTGTCTAAGGTCTCCTTGACTGTCCTACATGTGGGCTTTTCAAGGGCCAGCCCTGTCTAACTGCCTACAAGATATCTAACTAGCTCACCTACCCACAACAATCTCACCAAACTACATAGCTAGTCAGTGGTGGGTGCTGCTCTCTACACCTTCTGAGAGCAAAACTCTTCTTTCACAACACAGTCTGCTTCTTCGGGTACCTTGCAAAGGTGAAGTAGGCATTTGAACACAGATTCAGCCTACTTCCTGAAGAAGAAGAACTGTGTAATATCAAGAAACACTTAGGAAGCACAATAAAAATAAAAATGAGAAAAGAAGCACAGTCAGTAGCAGAGCCATTGTCTCCTCCAAGAGAACTTGGGAAGTGTGGGAGCTGGGTGAGCTTATCTGACAAATGAAGCAACACCGGGGCCCAGCCAAGACCTTTGAGTGACACCTCCTACTCAGACAAATGGCGGAGGATAGTACTAAATTCAACACATTCTACCCAAGAAGTCATTGGTAAAAAATAAAAAAAACACTGAAAGAAAAATGTGGCAGATAAATATATCCAGAAAGTATAAGTACTAAGTAAACCAACCCTCGGACATTAAGAAATTAGTAAACTGTTTTGTTTGTAATTGGTGTATATTTTTTTTAAATATCTCTTTTCTGTATAACAAAAAAAGAAAGCAAACAAAGTTTATGTATATAGGGGGTGGGGGTGGTAGGGTAGGTAGGGCTATGGGAAAAAATGAGAATTAAGTTGCGACATATACTGGTACAAATTTTCATTGTTGAGTGCAATCATGATATGTATATGTAATGTACCAATAAAGATTTCAATTTAAATACAATATCTCTTTTCTGGGCTGGGGATTTAGCTCAGTGGTTCCAGTGCCTGCCTTGCAAGTGCAAGGGCCCAGGTTCGATCTCCAGTAAACACATACAACAATGCTGAGCATGGTGACTCATGCCCACCAGCAATCAGTACCACATACCACAGTGCTAGGCATAGTGGCTCATGTCTGTAATTTTGGCACTTGGGAGGCAGAGGCAAAACTGCTGTGAGTTCAGTGCTTGCCTGGGCTCCTTAGTGAGTTTAGGGCCAGCCTGAACTACAAAGTGAGACTTTGTCTCAAAGAAAATAAATGTCATTGTTTATGAATAGATTCATTAAGAATCCAGATGCAGACTATTTCCCTATCTACATGCCCTCTTTTGTTGTATTACTGAAGGGAGTGTGTGGCCATCAGCATACACTTGGGGTGGTCCAAAAACAGAAATGTTGTCTTCCATAAGTTAAAAATTTCTTGGTCCACAGACTAATAAACTAATAAAATCTCTGCCATCTCCAAAAATATGCCCAAAGAAATTATATGGTAGTGTGTATGAGCGCGTATGTTATTGGACATGTTTTGACAGCAAATTAAAATTTTAAGCTAAATTCAAGAACACCCACTATTATTCAAAATATTCAACATATCAGCAGTCCTAAGGTCAATAAGAAAAACTTTCTGAGTTAAAGTTCAGCTAAAACAAAATATCGTATTAATGAACATTCAAACTGGTCCAAATTAGAGACCTGGTTCTGGAATTCTGGGCTCCTTTTCAATTTTCCCAGTTCTCATCTATCCACCCTTATTGCCCTTTTTACTTCCCTCCTATGCTTAGTTCCTGCTTCCATAGATCTTCAGCCCTTTTGGTTCCAGCCCCAGTTTCATGGAAGATATTTGTTTTTTCCTAGAGAGGGATGAGATAGTGAAAGCAGGATGATTCAAGTGCCTTCCATTTGCTATGCATCTTATTTTGATTATTGTTACATTCTAATGTGTACAGAAATAATTATACAGCTCACCATAAGAGAGAATCAGTGGGAGCTCTGAACATGTTTTCCTTGAATTAGAAGGTCCCATCTAGGGGTGATGAGAGACAGTGACATGTGAAGTGTGTTGCTTATGTCCAGTCTATTCCATAGCCTTATTTTGGTTACTGTCCTACAGGAATCTCTGCTTCACAAAGACAGGAGATTGGAAATGGAAGCAGGCTTTCAGTGCTTTTATAAAATCTCCAAATTAAACAACTATCATCTGGTACTCGGCTGAGGTGACTTGGCCTGTGCAGTGACAGAGGCCTCTGAGTGTCCACCTCGGAACGTTGTACCTCAGGTTCAACACCTCTGCCCTAAAGGAAGTAGCTTGCAGTGGACCTGCCCTGTGGGACTGCCAGATAATGGCTATGTTCTCCTACTGAGTCTCATTGCCTTTATTTCAAGACATGCAGGTAATGAAGTTTCCATGGGGAAGGACTTCGTAGCCAAGTGTTGTTCATGGATGCCAGTCATGAAGCGCCCTGGTCTGTGTCCCTTCACTCTGCTGTGGCCTGCCCTTCTTCTCAGTAAGGCTTTAAAATAAAGATTGTTGGGTTTTCCAGCGTACTCCCCTCCATCCACAAGGTTCACAGCAGAACTCCTCTTCTTTGTCCTGATGTTCGTCGAGTTGAGATATAAATCAAAGATGGCTGGAAAAGGGAGTCTGTCTCCTTTATGACTGAGAAAGGCTCATCTGGAAGAGGTAGCTTAGTATAAGTATATAAAGGGCTTAATGACTGAATCCAGGAATTTGGCAAAATTAATATTCAATTTTAGATAGTAGCACCAAACAAAAAGTGTTCTATGAATGCTAGTTACTCTCCAGAATAAAGAGGAAGAGCTGAATGGGACATGCCAAATTATATTTTTTGGATTTACCAATTGATGAGGACTCCCTTGGCAGAGATAGAGGGCACATAGGGAAGGAGAAACCTGCTCTCTGCAGTGAAGAAAAATCTACACCAATTAATTCTATATCTTAACTTCCACTCAGGTTTTCCAACATTTTTAGTCCATAGGTTCCTACCACAAGTATCACTTTCTTTTCTTTACTGTTCTTTCTTTCTTTTTTTTTTTAGTTTTTTTTTTTTTTTTTTTTTTTTTTTTTTTTTTTTTTTTTTTTTTTTTTTTTTTTTTTTTTTTTTTTTTTTTTTTTTTGAGACAGGTCTTACTTTGTAGTTCAGGCTGGCCCTGAACTCACTATGTAGCCCAGGAGAGCCTCGAACTCACAGTGATTCTCCTGCCTCAGCCTCCCAAGTGCTGGGATTACAGGTGTGAGCCAGTATGCCTGGCTTTGTGATACATGGTACCAGGGATTGAACTCAGGTCCTTGTAGGCAGTTGGGACTTGCTAGGCAGTCTCCAAAACCACCGAGCTAAATCCTCAGTCCACACAAGTATCATTTTCATGGCCAAGTGCATAGTGATTTCTCTATCACCAAGCTCAAAAGTTGTTTTTCAATCTTCGCAGGGTGATGGTAATACTGTAAAGAATCACTGCATTTCTAATGACTCCATGCCTCCCATATTGGTCAGCTCATGACAGATATTTATCTCTTTGTATCTAACGTGAATACACTTTTTTAAAGTATGCTTTTATCATTGGATAGATCTATTTTGAACTCTTTCTTATTTCGTCTGTGGTAACTGCACCTGCTTAACAACCGCTTATTTTGTACTATCCTGTATCAGGCACAGGAAGCAGTTTTCTGCTAATGACCTGTTAGTTGCAAATATATTCTAGTTCAAAATGCTTGAGTTGGGAGAAACTCGAGACAACATATAATTCAGCCTCATTCAGAGAATGAGAAGGAGACACACAAACAGGAAATGGCTCCTGGAAGTACCTATGCCCTGGCACGACCGAGAAGAGCTGGATGGCTGACCTTTCTGGGCTTGTGTAGGGCGAGCTGTGACTTGAGTGGCTTCATACCCAGCAGTGTCTACCTTATTTCTAGCATACTGAATTTTCTTCAAAGGATTTGAGGAATATTTAAATAGAACACTGCTCGATCCTATCAAACTGATAAAAGATGCAGAGAAGGAGGATACACAAGGCGTTGGGAAAACAGAGAAAAAGATGTTTTTCAAGGCTTATGTTGATGAAGTTTAAGAAAAGCATTAACCTAGTTGATATTGACTACACTGAAAAACAAACATTCATGTAAGGCAAAACAACAGAACTTTGACTTCAGTTTTAAATGCCGGCAGCATTATAAAGACTCACCAACTCAAAAGCCTGATCCTGCTCTCACTAACTTTCAAGGTTGATCAGCCAAAATGATGAAGGGAGGAGGAACTTCTCAAGCAGAGAGGATAATAGCATGCCTTTCTATATTACATGTGCTTTATTGCCAGCCCTGCTGCGGACTTACTTTGTGACCTTGAGTGAGTCATTTCATCCCTTTGCAGTTTTCTCATTTGTAATGCAGGGTAATAAATACTACTTTCTTCCTCTCTCATGGGTGATGTTATCTGCACCATCCAATTAATATTTATTGGATGCCTGTTGGGCCTATAAGGCTAGATTGGGGCTTTGTCCTGGAGGAGAGGAGATCGTATCAGTAAAACTTTTTTTTTCTGAAGAAAAGATTTACAAAAGACAGAATTATTACAGTTTAAAATAGCAATGTCATATATTTTAAAGCATGCTGCTCCTCTGCCAAGATTATTAGTGCTTTTTTCTTAGTGTCTGTACAATGCACCAAAATAATTGTAGTGCAAAATATAGATATTACTTTTGGATGAGTCCAATTAATGCCATTTAAGAAATTATTGCGGTTTCTTTATCTCACTGGAAATGATAGCCTGCCTATTATTTCTTTGAGATATTACCATCTGTTTATGGCAGTGATAATGAGCCTATGGCACGTGCAGTGGATATGCAGAGTCACTGCTGCAGCAGCCCAGCCTCAGATAACAGTGGATCTTTTCTAAACTAAAACTCGAGTATTCAGGTTTAACTGCAGCGTCAACACTTGTTGAGAACGCGTGGGTTTGGGCTGCAGTTCGGGCACGCGCTCTCCAAAACGCGCCATCGCTGTTTATGGCATTGCATCAGTTTGACACAGCCACTCACTTTGTTTTGAAAACCACGTCTTTAACAGATTAACAAATAAAAGATACAGCACTGTGAATAACATCTTTTCTTTGGGAATAATAGAATTCTGAAAAGTCCCTCATTAGCCCCTCTCAGCTAGCACGGAAACTTCAGTGCCTGTCAATGCACAGCAGGCACGTGAAAGAGGGCTCCTTTCGGTTTTCTCCAGATCAATTCCGTCTTCCAGTCCTTGCTGTCACTTACCTTATTTATTATCTCTCACTCAGACTTGAGGAGAGCCCTGAACTCATGTCCCTCCTCTGCTCTCTTCCATCTGTTCCTCACACCAGTGACAAAAGAATCTTTCAAAGTAGATCTGTGAATAGCTAAACACAATGTGGTGTGTACATACAGTATGTTATTCAGCCTTACAAGGGAACAAAACATTGATTCGTGTAGGTGGCTGAACCTTGAAAACATCCCGCCAAGTGCAGTGAAGAGTGAGTATTGTATGAGTCCATTTATTCAAGGAACCTAGAATAAGCAAGTTCATAGAGACAGAAAGGAGTCATGGTTAACTGGGGGTGGGAGAGGGAGGAATGGGAAGTTACTGTTTAAAGAGCTCCTAATTGTGATGACAGAACAGTTCTGGAGGTGGACGCTGGTGCTGGTTAGATACATATGTATTGAAACATGATACATATTCCTAACACCACTGAATTTTCACTCAAAACTGTCAAACAGATAACTGCTATATTACATATATTTTATATATTTTTATCATAATAAAACACTTAAAACTAAATCTGACCATATCATTATCTTGTTCAGAATTGAATGATCATTGAGAATTTACGGAGTAAAATCTGAACTTCTTCGTGTGACAGTAAAAACCCGTTAGGATTGATCTCCAGCTCTTCTTGCCAACACTGTCACAGAGCAGCCCTACCTAGGAGCCTTTGCTTCTGATTGTGCTGCCGTGTGCCGGAGGCTGAGCCGGATGTTCCTTGGCTCCTCTACCTGCAGGACCTGCCATTTGCTTCCCTCTACTCTCCACCTTCCAGCTATTCAGATCTTACACATCCATTGGAACCCAACTCAAAATCAACCTCTCTGTGAGGCCACCATGGCAATATCAGAATTAAGTATCCACCTGATGGGTGATCCAATCGCAATGTCTTCTGATTAACCGAGAACTTGGACTGTGTGAGTTCTTTAATGTCAGAGTCATTTGTGGTTTCTTTTTGCATGCAGAGCTGATTAGTAGGGACTAGGGTAAAAAGTGAGGGACTTGGGAAACAAATTTGGCATAACCCTACAAGATTTGTTTTTGGTTTTTGTATCCTAGGAGGCTTCATTTCCCTCACTCTGGTCCCAACTCCAATGTCTAGCAACTTACTTTGATGTTGGCAAATGCTTATACTGCAAATTGATCTTGTTATCTGTCCCCGAGTAACTCTCAAGTCTTATGAGTATAAAACTATAAATATATATTATTTATCATTTATTTAAGATTCAGGGTCAGGTTGGGGAGCGGCTCAGCTCTGTGGTTCCAGCTCAGGTTTTTCATAGTGACACAGTGCAGGTTTCCTTGGGCCCAGTGGTGGTGTGTACATATGTATCTAACCCTCTACAGGCTGGACCAGAGTGAGGGCCTCCGGTTCCCTGGTGGCTCACTTTCATGACTGCTGGGAGGGGAGTTTCATTTCTTTGCCAGGCGAGCCTCTCTTGGGGCTGTTTGAGAGTCCTCTGAACTCACTGAGAGCCAGTGATCCAGGAGGGGACGGTGTTTGTCATGTCCTGCCGTACAGGGCGGGCCCTGTAAAGTGACAGAGGTGATTGTACGATGTGAATACTCTGTCCTCCGGGGGACCCACTGAGAAAAGTAGTTGTCCTCCTTTGAGAAGCTGGTGGGCAGTGGAGCGCAGCACAGTGCCACGCTGGGACCCACCCCTGGTGCATTCGGAAGTGAACTGTTAAAAACTCTTCCACCTGGTTATCTCTAACTACTGCTTTCTAGAGTCTGTCTTATACATTCCCACTACTACACTTTTGCTCATCTCATTTCTCCAGTTTATAGTTTAAAAAAAAATCTAGCTCCTTTCTTAATCCCATTAAATCTAGTCTCCTTCAAGGAACGGGTTAAGCAAATTCCTTGACCGTGAAAACAGCTGCTTGTGCCCTCGTGCCCCCAGGCTCCAAACACCTGCCACGTTCCCATCCCATAATCAAATCATGCACTGTTTTGTTGTCTTGTATCTCTGATCTTTGATCCCAACTAGACAGAAAGCAGTACAGAGAATTTTGTGTCTTATAGCTTATTATGACCTTGGTCCATGCAGAGGATTGGTCAATAGATCCCTGTTGATTATGAGGCTGTTAAATAACTAGAACTGTATTTTGTGATAAATGTTTAATTAATTAGAACTGTATTTCTGACAAATGTTTCTTTATTGTGGAGGAAGAAGAGATTATATTGTTGCTACATACAGGCAGGAAGTAATTTGTTCTTCCTTTGTGGTAAGAGAAGACGCAGTTCTGAACATGATTGTGTTATGTTTAGGAAAGAGAATAGTAAAATTTTCAAGATCCTAAGAAAGTATAGATTTTAAAAGTTATCAAGTTTTTCTCCTCCATAATCCTGAGCAGGATGGGCATACAAAATACAGGCTCTTTTGTTTGATTTAAGGATGAATTCATTGATTCTAATGATATAAATTATAGTGTCAAACTTGAGAGGTGCTTATTTCAAACTAAAGGACATGTTTTGTTGCTAAAGTCTACAAAGACAAAGATAAAATTGTTGATTAGTTTAAGGTAGAATACATCCATTAATTTTTCCTGTCCTTATAGTGATCCTATATGATAGTATTGGTGTTATATCCCTTCCCTTTCATACAAGAAAACTAAAGCTCAGAATAATCAAACAAAATTCCCTAAAATCTTGCCAGTCTGGAATTTTGAGTCTGACCTTTAGGCTTGTATATGTATATGGAAACAGAAATCTTAGCCAGGCATGATGGTGCATACCTGTAATCTCAGCTTTGGAGAGGCCGAAGCAAGAGAATCCATACAAGTTCAAGGTCAGCCTCGGCTATATTGTTAGTTCAAGACCACTCTGAACTACATAGCAAGAGCCTGTTTTAAAAAGAAAAAAGAAAGATGGAAAGAAAGAGAGAGAGAGAGAGAGAGGAAACATAAATCCTCCACTCACTGGCTTCCAAGCTGAATCATAGGCAGATCAGATGATGACAGTGCAAGGGTAACAAAGGGAGAAGGGAAGAGCCCTTTCCTTTGGGCTTCTTGAGAACACAGTTTATCAAAGGATACAGCTTCATCTTTGTAAGTTGCAACATTGAGATGTAAACCACTGTCCTAAAGATGCTATGTATTGGACTCTGTATTGCAGGAGCCTTGGGAGCGCCATTTTTTTGGGAAGATCCAGCAAACCAGTTCCTAGGTCTCAAAAGACATGTGTATTTGCAAGACTACTTGGACCCAGACCACAGTTCCAATGGGTGGGGAATAGCACTGGCTGATCAGGTATTTATATTTTTATTAAGTTTATTGACACAATTTAGACAGACATAAAAGATCACTTTCCTCACAGGTAGGCACATGAAATATCTGGATTCCCACTCCCCTCCTTTCTTTTCAATCCCTCTTTTCCCTTTCATTTACAGTTTTGTTTCTATTTTATCTTTCTTTTCTCATTTTTTTCCCTTTTTCCTTCTTTCCTTTTCCCCTCCAATCTCTCCAATTCTTTTCTTTTTTTTTTTTTAATCTTTATTGGTACATTAAATATACACATCATGATTGCACTCCATAATGGGGATTTGTACCAGTATAAGACACAAAATAATTCTCATTTTTTCCCATAGCTCCACCCACCCTACCACCCCCCCATATATATAAAATTTGTTTCCTTACTTTTTTGTTACAATCTCAACATTGTCCCCTTTCACCTTATATTACATTGAGCATTTTCTATTTCACAATATGTAACATACAATGCTAGGACTCATTTATATCTTCATTTTCTCATACCAGAGAAAAGATGCGATATGTATCTATCTGTGACCTATTTATTTCACTTATGAGGATATCCTCAAGGTATGTCCATTTAAGTAGAAATGATTCAAACTTATCATTTTTTATGGCAGAGTAGTACTCCATTCTGTAGAAGAACCACAGCTTTTTT
>PVIR01045213.1:0-10850 GCA_004026965.1 Petromus typicus
AGAGCCGCTCTGTTGAGTACCCCGTAGCAGCCATCTCCCCTGAATTCTTTTTTTTTTTTTTTTTAGGTTTTTTGAGACAAGGTCTCGCTGTGTGGTTCAGGCTGGCGGCACTCAGCTCAGCCTCAAACTCACATCTCAGCAATTCTCCTGCCTCTGCCTCCCGAGTGCTGGGATTACAGGCGTGAGCCACCACGCCCGGCACTGTGGTATCTGGTACTGGCTGTGCAGGGCATGAGTCTCCACGCCCAGTATTGTTATGTGGTTACCGGGGGAATCGAACCCGGGTCCTTGCGCTTGCAAGACAGGTGCCGGAACCACTGAGCTAACTCCCCAGCCCTCCCCTGAATTCTTACTGCTGTCTGTCCTCTCTGTGGTCTTAATCTCAGCATCACTCTCTCATCCCCACCCCTGCCTTTCCCTTTGGAGAGATTTGTTTGGAAGAAACCAATTTTCACAAAAGTTTTTTTTTTTAACTTTGTTTTACTTGAGCCTGAAACCTTCCTATCTGTTTTCATTTTGACAAGGGATTTTAGAATTCTATTTGTTTGGCATGTCCCTCCCCAAGTCACTTCTTAGCTGAATAATATGTTATCAGTAAAAACGTGATGAGTTATTTAGGAAGTTAGCTCATTCATTCCAAGTACTTTGTAGCAAAGGAGTCTGGGAGAAGGTAAGCACAAACTTGATACATAGCATCACTGCCTGATGTAGCTACGTTATGAGCAAGTGGCAGCCTGATGCTGAACTCACCAGGGTGAGCAAGGCTCTGAAAGACAGTATTAAGCATACAGACACAAGCCCATCTACACCGGGGTCCTCAGGAGCTGTGAGTTTGTTGCTGTGTTAGTAGTTAGCCTTACCTAGTAGGGCCCTTCTCACTCAGTTAATAGACAGTCGACAATTTAAAGTTTAAGTGGGCAGAGAGGAAATAACACAGGAAAAATGGCAAATGCAGGTATGAAAGCACGGAAGTCCGTGTTTCTGGTCATTTTGTCTAGCTCTTACGAAATCACCAGCTTGGTCCTGATAGGTTCAGGTGCAGGGTACCTCTGCCCACTGTCACCCACTTGGAAGGTCTCCTCGGCATCCTCTGGTTGACATCTCTGCCGGGACACCCTTCTCACATGGTACATGTGTGTAACACACCTCAATCCCTTTTTTTCAGCCCTCACCCCTTCCCTCCCACCCTCTCCCTATCTTATCCCCTTGCCCTTTGAGAACAATCTATTACATTACTTCTTAGTATCTATCTTTTATTTTGCCCCATAGTTTTACGCTGGATTTCTCATTTAAGGGAAACCAAGTGATATTTAAGCTTGTGTATCTGACTTATTTTGCTTAATATTATGGTCTCAAGGTACATCCATTTTCTTACAAATGTGTCAAGTTTATTCTTCACAGTGCAGCATAGTCCTGTGTCATATATAAATACACATTTTCTTTATCCATACATCTGCTGATGGACATACAGGCTGCTTCCAAGAGTTAGCTAATATGCATTGTGCCGCTATAAACATGAGTATGTGTGTGTCATGGTAATCGGATGCCTTTAACTTTCTGGAACATGACTAGAAAGGAAAATGTGGGTCAAATGCAATTTCTAGTTCTGGTTTTCTGAGGAATAGCACAATGCTTTTCACTCTGACTGTACTAGTTGACATTTCCATCAACAGTATCACAAGTTTAATGGCAATTTTTCTCTGATGCCTTATTTAGTAACTTAAAAAATAAGGGAATTTGCTTTAAAGTTGATCAAGACAATACTAGAAAAAGAAAAAATAAAATGTTTTCATGATTCCAAGGAAAAATCTGTTATCTGGACATATTAATTCGGCCATTTTGTGGACATAATAATTCGGCCAGTATTTTTACTTTTTCGTGTAATTTCTGTACTATTATATGCAGAAAACATAAGTTTCTTTTTTAGTGAAAAGATCTATTACCTTGAATATAACTTTAAATTTGCCTTTTGAACAAGTGCATAATTTTAAAAATGATTAATGTATATTTTTCCAGAAATATATATTCATAAACAATAAAATTATAATTTTAAGATATAATTTATCTTAGAATATTAAAACATATGCATATTACTTTGACTTGTTATTTGAATAGAATAACTCCTTAATAAAAGAGTCACATTGCGTATCTTGCATATGCATTCATAATTTTCTGTAATTACAATAATACAGTTTTTGTCATTTTTATAAGTTACTACAGTGAGTCAAGACAGTCAAGACACTTGACTACAGTGAGTCAAGACAACCAATTTTTGTTCTCTCCAGAATGACAGAAAACTAAAAGCAGAGAGTTTAGTACTGACTGACTGTATTTTTTCCTTTGTGGAGCCAGGAATCAAATGCCGGGCCTTGCATATGTCTAACTTTTATGAACATACATTTTAGGTTACTTTTCATATTTAAGGAGGCAGGATAGATACATCTCCCAAATGCATGTACATATTTCATTAATCTATATAGTTTTATATAAAGCATGAATAAGAATAAATTTAAGCCATATATATCTTTTATATTTTTCTTTGCTTACAAATTATCCATTTAGTCAAATGTATATATATATATATTTATATATACACATACACACATATATTTAAAATTTTATATATATATATATATATATATATATATAAAAAAATTTCAAGTAAGTCAACATTTTCTAAAGTTTTAAAGAATTTTTTTTTTTTTTTTTTTTTTTGAGACAGGGTCTTGCTTTGTAGTTCAGGCTGGCCCTGAGCTCAGCCTCCAACTCACATTACAGCAATCCTCCTGCCTCTGCTTCCCAAATGCTGGGATTACAGGCGTGAGCCACCACACCCAGCACTGTGGTATGTGGTACTGATTGCTGCTGGGGTGAGTCTCCACGCCCAGTATTGTTATGTGGTTACTGGGGATCAACCTGGGCCCTTGCACTTGCAAGACAGGCGCTGGAACCACTGAGCTATATCCTTAGCCCATAAGGTTTTAAAGTTTTAACTTTTCAGCAAGCTGGATATGCTTGTAATCCCAGCATGCAAGAGGCTGAAGCAGGAGAATTGAAATGAATTTGGGGCCAACCTGGAATATTTCCCAGCATGCAGGAGGCTGAGGCAGGAGAATTGAAATGAGTTTGAGGCCAACCTAGAGTATATAGTGACAGACTCTGTCTCAAAAGCAAAAAGAATAACAAAAATATTTTAACTACTTGGATATTAAAATTTTGGATAAAAAATATCATGATTTATAGTATTATAAACATTTTACAAGCTCAAAAGCCTTTGGAAAGACATCTGTGCTATAATTTAAACACAATTTTATATTCTGCAATCTTAAGTTTGTTCCAACCATCATACTTTTCTTGTCCCATAAAACCAATAGAGGCGCAAGACGAAGGAAGAGCAATGGTTTTTGACAAATATGAACTTATGGTAAATGGCAACTTTCACTTTGCAGGGAGAATAGAGAAAGTTCAGATGTAGGAAACTCTTTTCATATACACAGAGACACAAAAGTGGAGATCATTGCACACTTGTCTCAGGGAACACAGGCCTTCACATTTTTATCAGGCCAAATGTTAGAAGCCAACATGGATTAGTCGCCACGGTGGGACAAGGGAGGTGCCCTGTGCTGTGGGCACTTTCCAAATGAACACTCTTGGTCCTGCCAGTTCTTCACGTGGCCACTCTACCTCTCATTCATCCTTAGTGGAGCAGTGCCAGGAGGTAGCACTGTCTCATTAGCAGACAAGCTGGCAGCAACTGCTTGCATCTTGGTTCCGGGGAAAACACCACTTGTGTGCTGAGCCCTTGACCTCAGGTTAAGTGACCTCTAGTTGCTGATGTTTGGAGGTCAGCAGCTACTTCTCGTGGAATATGTGTACAGGTCTTTTCCCAAACTTATTTCTCCCTTCTCTAGAAGTCTGAGGGACATTCCCACAGGAAACATAGGTCAGCAGATGGTGTTAAAATCCAGATTTCACCAGGAGACACTAAAGTCTGATCAGAAAACAAAAATTCTGGAGATAAATAGTGAGACTGTTACTGACTTACTGAAAGGCCCAGGAGAGGACCAGGGTCTTAATTCACTGCAAAACCACACAGCTGAAGCCAGGCTTTGAACATCCTGAAACTCCAGGGATCTCAGAGCCAAGCACAGTGGTGCACACCCATAATCTCAGCACTCTGGGATGCTGAGGCAGGGGGGCCTCAAGTTCGAGTTCAATCTGGGCAACTTGTGACTTACTGAGTTAAAGGGGCCAGTCCATGGCATCGGGGGAATCCTGCCTAGCCAGCCTCAGGCCAACTGGAGCAACTTTTAGTCTGACTTCAGACTTGCTGGCTCCATGCAGTGGCAAAAGTCTGCACAGCAGAGGAGCCAGGGGGTGTGTCACCAAGGAAGGGAGGGGTCAGGACAAGACACGACCCAGGGGACGGATGGCACTCAGGCCAATGGCATTTTGAAACTTTGAAGCAAAGTGGAGCAGTGGATCAGAGGATGATACTAGCCGGTGACAAATAAATTTCCTTTTTTTTTTTTTTGAGACAGGGTCTTGCTTTTGTACTTCAGGCTGGCTCTGAGCTCAGCCTCGAACTCACAGCAATCCTCATGCCTCTGCCTCCCAAGTGCTGGGAGTACAGGTGTGAGCCACCACAACCAGCACTGTGGTATGTGGTGCTGATTGCTACCAGGGATAGAACCTGGGACCTTGCTCTTGTGAGACATGCACTGGAACCACTGAGTTAAATCCTGATCCTAAATTTCCTTTTTCACAAAGCTACAAATTAGAATGTGTGTTGTTATGTTTAAGACTTCTTATTGGGATCTACCCCTGAGTGGAAATCATGGCTGCTTCCCTGTGTGAAAGTTAGATCTTGCAGGATGTCTTGTTTTTACTGAAATACTTTAAAAAACCGAGCCACTGGAGAAACATGACTTTAGAAGACATGATCTCTCCGCGGTGTGTCCGGGTACAGTGTCAGCAGGACGGAGGACAGATCTACGTTTTACAGGGAGAAATGCGCAGTTCGGCTCCCTCTGCGCCTGAGCTTCTGTAGCACATGCTTCCCTAGCCCGGCAGCGAGTTTTCATTTTGTCAGGCCGAAGCCTTTTCACTGTCACAGTGTGTAACCCAGCGTCCTGCCCGTGGATCTCGCTAGAGAGAAGCAGAGGTGGCCTAGCACCTTTTCTAGGAGCAATATGTCCCTTTTCTTCTGTCTTGTTTCCCGCTTCTTGGCATGTGAGCAGTGTGATTTGGGGACCTCCGTGCAACCTGGGCTTGTTCCTAGAGCCCCGAGGAGCTGAGTGTGGAGGGAACGGTGGGCTGAGGGTTCCAGGGGCCCTGTGACCTCTGGCAGCGGGAGCGTGGGAAGGGACAGGCGCCTCAGGTGTTGCTACCGTTTGCTCTCCGCCTCTTGGCAGCTCCTTGCTTCGCGCAGCTTTGGCAACTGGGTCCAGATCCACGCAGGCAGGCGTGTGACAGCAGGACTGGCAGCGGGCTTTCTATTTTAGGATGACTGGGGAAATTTTCCCGAGTCTCTTTTGTCTCCCCAACTCGTGTTTCTGCCATTTTAACCTGGACCCCACAGCCCCTGTGTCCCAGCCCTTCCTCCTCCGGCCTGTGGTAGGCCTTTCTGTCTCAGACCCTGCAGGGTCGCATCTGTCTCCCTTGTTTTCCGGCCCTGCTGTGCAGTCTGTTTTCTTCTGATGGTGCCTCGCCCTTCACAAAGGATCCCTGCACCCCCCTCACCACACTCACTCCATGTCTGCCACCAGAGGCCCTGCCATTGGTTCCTGCTCTTCACTCATCTTTCCCCACCCCTGAGTGGTCTCATTTCCTTTGCTGTGGGAGTTTTACTTGTCCTCGTCTCTCCTCATCTTTCATTCCTACCACCAGTTTTCTCACATTGTAACCAAAGGATGGAAGTTCCTGCTGCCTCTTCTCACTCCCAGAGCCCTTGTCCCCAGCGCCATCTTGGTAGATGCTCCCCACCACACTCCTTTTCTCTTGCTCAAGCCCTGAGACTCTTCTCTTCAACAAACGCAACTAAGAAATACCCGATTGTTTCTTCAGACCCAAACCTTACCCCTGAGCCCTTCCAGAGGGAAGGCAGTCACCAGAGAAGGGCAGTATCTCTTTTGACATTCTGCTTTCAGAATATGATAGATATGAACTTGAGAATGAATGTAGAAATTCATTCTAGCATTGAACTGTCCAGGGAGATAGTCAAGTCCTGGAGCAGACTGGGTCAGCAGAAGCTGTATGTCCCTAAGCTTCAGGACCCAAGGGGTAGGCAAACCAAAGGAAGAATGTAGCCAGGGGGGTAAAAGGTGCTTAGGAGATCAGAAGTGCAGATATGTCAAAAGGGAGAATAAAATTAGGGGCCTTCAGAACAAAACTTAGCTGAGTAAATTTCCACAAAAGGTAGCTTGGGGAAATGACATGGGATGTTTGCTTCAGGGGCTTTGTCCCGGGACACGGGGCATCACAGAAATCTAAGTCATCACAGAAATCTAAATCATCCATGCAGCATGAACATTCATTCCCAACAGGGGATCGCTGAGTGAATATGCTCATCCTTATTCTGGTATGTTCTGGCATGTTCTGGCATGTTTGGCATGCACCAGGAATGAGAACAAAGTGCTTTTCCTGGAGGAGCTGACACTGTACGTCCTCCCTTCACTCTGACCAAACCTTCACTTTACTCAAACTTCTGTCTCTCCTGCTCCACAACAGATCCGCTAGACTGTCCCCTTCCGAAAGGAAATACCGTTTAGATGCGATCTCTTCACTATCAATTCCTCAGACTGTTGCATCCCACCCTCCTCTCCACTTTTCCCACTGCCACAGGAAGGAGCTGTGCCGGAAGCCGGTGCTTGACCTTCCCCGAAGGGACCGTGGCCCTGGAATCCCAAGACCCAACTCCTGTTTCTCTGTATTGTGACGCTGGGTGACCTCACAAGATTCTCTGAGGATGGGACCCTCTATCTGTCACTGCTGACTTGATGCCTCCATCTTCGGTTGATAGTCCTTTGAGGAAACTAAGAGGGAGTAATTGGGAAGAATATTGGGGTGAGAGCCTCTGCTAGCTGTCCCTGGGGTTGGAGCTGTGGCTGTGGGGCACAGCCTGAGTCACTGTCTGGGACATCATCATTCTTCAGTGTATCCTTCTGAGAAGTCACCTTGTCTAGGGCCACACCATTCTGGACACACTCGAGCTCTTCTGACTTAGGCATCTTTTTCTGTGTCTTGTAAAGGACGTGAGAGGATTTAAAGCCTCGAAAAGTCTCTGGAGAATCTTGTATCAGAATGGCCTCAACTTTGGAACTCAGGAACTTCTTGGAGAATACACCCTGATTATTATTTTATGAGTTAGATATGAAGAAGAAACTGAAATTTCATCAGAGAAAGGAAAAGGAGGGGGACAGCTCATTTTGGGGGTCTGTCCTCAGAGGGGTAAATCACTTGCTCAGAGTCATATCGTTCGTAAAGCACTTATTCTTTTGTCATCCCTCTGCAGACGCGTGGCAGCCCACTGGGCTTAGAAAGTAACTGAATTACAGATCACTCGTTAAGCACCTTCACTGTTTTTGTAGAAGCAAGGCTTTGAGAAGGAAGGAAGCACAAGGGTCCATCTCGAATTGGTGTAAAGCTGCACCTCCAGCCTCAAATGCTGACAGGTCTGCTCAGCTTTCAGAGGTGCAAAGCGGAGACAGGACAGAAACACCTCTGTCCTGCTAGGGGAGGAGGTGGGGGGCGCGAGACACAGGAGCGCAGAACGCGGCTGCCTCCTCCACGCCCAGCAGCCCATTCCCTTTCTTTCTCCAGATTCCTGCGGACTTCTTTCTTCAGCAGCATCAAAGAAGTCCAAAAAGGAAAACTAAACAATCCAAATTACAGGACAGAGAAAAGGGGCCATTTCCATGTAAATGTTACCATTCTCCAGCAAAACAAACATAGTGGGAATAATGAGGCTTTGGTTTGGAACTTCGATGTGGGAGATGGGCATGCTTATAAATAGTCTCTGAACCAACAAGTGGAACCCAGTAATTCTCTCCTGGGGCCCAGAGGGTGGGGGCTGGGCACATGACCTACACACAGCGATTCAAAAGGTGACCCAAGTCCCCATGCAGCAGTCCTTAATTTCAGGGAACAAAACAAACAACAATTTATAAAAAAGGAAGCATAAGAATTAGAGGTGGGTCATTGAGACAAAATGCTAATACTCCAGAGGGATCTCACAGCTCACAGTTACGGAGGTGACATCTGAAACTACCCCTGCCAGGCTTTGCCCACATTTGCCAGCAGAGACCCTTGAAATGCCTCACACCTGGCAAGTAGAGGTTATCCTTGAGACCATGGCATCTTGAAGTGTTGTCTTCTGAGGACATGGGGACAGAACATTCTTTGATCCCAGGGAATCTAGAGCAATGTTTCACATTCTGCATTGGTCTGGTTGGGAGCCTCTCAGAAAGGCAATTCCTGAACTGTCCCAGCCCAGCTGCAGCCCTGAATCAGTGCTTGCAGGGGGGCTGGGGGTGGGGCTAGGAATTTGCGTATTGAACAATCAAACAGCGCTGTGCTTGTCTGCTGATGTTCGCCAAGGGTGGGCTTGTCCAATCACTTTGCAGTAATAACGGAACTGTCTTACTAAAGATCTGCATAAATTATGTTGAAGCTCATCAGTTTGCTGTTTTTATTTTTGTAGGCCAAAATAGTTTGGGAATTTCCTGTGGTTCAAGTTGTCATCTCTGATTTCTTTTAATTCTGACTGAGCTTCTAGGTCTTTGATTATTCACACTCAGTGGGAAGAGATTTCTGCATGGTGTGAATATTAACCTATAAATGAGCTTTCCCTACTTGTGAGTTTGGAAACCATTTCAGGTGGCATCTTAGAATTCTTGTTTCTGATTGGAGCCATGAGGTTCAAAGCTATGTTTTCTGAAACTGGAGGTCTTCAGATTTTATTTATGTTTTAAGATTGACTCCTTCTTTTAGAATCTCCATAAACTCTAGGGAGAGGGTCTCTCCTCTGGCAAAGCCATTGTCTTAGTTTGTTTTCCAGTGTATAACAGAATAGCTGAGACTGGGAAAGTTATAAAGAGAAGAACTTTATACATCGTGGCTGTGGAGGGTGGATGTCCAGGAGCATGATGTTAGCATTTGTTCAGCGTCAGAGGCCTGGTGCTTCATCAGACTTCATGAAAAGCCAATGGGCAAGAGGCCTCCTGCAGTGGGGAAAGCAGGAGGGGCTGGGCTGGCTTCACAGTGTGCTCTTGGGGTAACCAGTCCAGTCCCTCGGGAAGCACATTCATCCTCCTAATGACCTACTAACCTCTTAAAAGCTCCATGTTCCAACATTAGCTCAGGGAGGACCAGTTTTCTAATATCTGGATTCTGGGGGACGCGCACAAATGATGGCAGGCATTAACCCATCAGCTGATCAGAAAACAACTTGTGGTGCCAGGATCACAAACACAGCAAACAGAAGAAGTAGGTTCTGAATTTAAAGACAACCCAGGACTGTAATGAATGAAATTGAGTTTTGTTGCTAAATCACAGTGGCCACTTTTTAGTTACTCACTGCGGGTCAAATTGAATGCCTTCCAGTGGCTGTCTGCCTGTGAGAACCAAGGGGAGGGGTGTCTCGCAGGAGCACAGGGGTGCAGTTCTTGGGGAAGGTGTGCGAGCAGCTTAGTACTGCACTTGCCCATAGGAGGTGCTCTGCAATTGTTACTGTTAGTGAATTTTAGGCTAGACATTTATAGAGATGCACAACAGCTTTTGGGGTAGAAAGAAGTCTTCTAGCTGAAATTCTCCCCTTCCCCAGCCTCTTCACACAAAGAACTGCCCTGGGATGTCAACCTTCCAGGGGTAATTCCTGCATGAAACAAAGCTGGCACATCACCCATGGGCACCAGCAGGTGCCAGCACAGGCTAAGCTTTCACAAGGACTACACAGCTCCATTTCACATTCTTCCGTCCAGTGCTGTGACTCATGGAAGGAGCCCTGGACTTCCTTTCTTTTGTCCCGAGTGGTTTTTCTTGCTGGTTGTTCTAGGCCTGGGAGAAGGAGCTCTGGGTTGTACCATCAAGTACAAATGGAAAAAGACTGTTGTTTAGGGCACCTTGTCACTAGACTCCTAGCCATCGGTGTTCTTCTCACATATCTCGAGCCCCTGCAAGGCAGTGTTGTAGTTAGGCACGAGCTCTGAACTCTGCAGGTTACCTTTGACATTTTTTTACTTCACTTCTTTCCAACTAAATTATCTTAGATAAGTAATTTCCCATTTCTGAACCTATAGGTTCAGAGTAAGGTCCTTAGACTATGGAAGTAAAGAGCTCAGTAATTTTTAACTGTTACTTGTATGGTCCCGTTTAATCAAGTGAGGTTGAGCTTTTCCTCAGTATTTGACTTCACCTTAGAGGATGAGCTGCACTCCCTTTACCTTTACCCTCCCTGGGACTCCTTACAGCCCCAGCCTCCGTCCTCCCTGGCCTGCCTCTCTTGTACACCCAGTCATTTGGAGCTCTGCTTTTTTCTGGATGTTGTTGCATCTTGACCTTTGCACATGCCGTTCTCTCTGTCGTAGGCATCTGCCTACCCAGCGTGGTTACTTCTCTATCCCTCGAGTTGACTGGCTCCCTGTTGCCCCCATCTCCTCACTGATAGGCCTTCTGCACAGCTGGGTTTATGAGGACTGAGATCAGACCATGCCCCTCTTTTCATGTAGAATCTCTGTGATTTCTTGCCTGTCTCACTGAGGTGCCAAGAATGTTGGTTTGAATGAAAATGCGTCATAGAGTTTTAAGTGCCACCAAGCTGATCTGAGGTGAGCACTCCGGGCTGTGGAGAA
>PVIR01045214.1:0-10832 GCA_004026965.1 Petromus typicus
TACCACATACCACAGTGCCGGGCGTGGTGGCTCACGCCTGTAATCCCAGCACTCGGGAGGCAGAGGCAGGAGGATTGTGATGTGAGTTGGAGGCTGAGCTCAGGGCCAGCCTGAACCACAAAGCGAGACCCTGTCTCAAAAAACCTAAAAAAAAAAAAAAAAAAATACATTTGAACATTTATAATGTATCTGGATTCCAACCTGTCATGTTTTTCAATCCAGTGTGTGTTCCTTAGTCAAATAACCTTCTGGAGGCCATTTTCTTTATTTGCAAAGCAGAATAAAAATGCTGACTTTTTCATATGGGTCTTATGAAGATATCGTGTGTGTGTATGTGTGTCTGTGTGTGTCTGTGTGTGTACTGAAAACACTATCTGGCTTATAGCCAGCACTTAGCAAATATTAGCTATTAACATACTAAAAATATACAAAAGTTTATATTTGGCAAGATTATGAATGACAGGGCTGGGATTTAGCTCAAGTGGCATCATGCCCGCCTTGAAAGCACAAGACAAGTTCGACCCCACCAAAAAAATAAAAAGATCACAGATGACAAAAACATATATAGAAATGCAGAAATTATAAATGCTTTTACTTGATAGAATAATATGTAAATTTTGACTCTATACATTTTATAATGAATGAGTGTTAATTTCAAAGAGGGAAGTTGCTGAAATATTTGACTAATTGAAAAATTTGAATGCAAGTCTGCTGTCTGTTCCCAGGAAGAATTCGTGAGGCCTCAAAGTTGAGAATCAGAATAACAATGAATTAGGGCTGAATGTGAGAACTGCTTGCACAAAGGTAGGAAGGAATGGGTCCTGCAGAGGACAGCAGACTTGCTCCCCAGGGCAGGCAGCATTTGGCAAGGGCCTGAGTGACCTGGATTTGACAGCTAACATTAAGGGAATGGAAGGATAGATGTTCTGGTCTCAGACTGAGAAAATATTGAAGGCAAAGAGAAAGAAATGATTGCTGACCAACAGGTCAGTGGAATATTTGATACTGGAGGCTGTTTGGAATCCAAGGAAGCAGGCTTTCAATTACAAATGATAAATTTAGACTATTTATGAAGGCAGCTGGGTTCATTCAGGGCCTGTTGTCCACTATCATCTACCTAGGAAAGACTAGATAAGGTTTCATTCTCACTGAACTATGTCTCCTACCTAAAGATATTAAACATAAACAAGATTACTGTCACTGTGTGATTCTTCTCAGGGCATGGGCTTCTCTGAACTCAAGCTTGTGGCCTAGGCCCTCCGGGGTTTCCTGCACGTCACATTCTGGTCCTCTCAGGTGGTCTCACACAGCACTCTGTTGTCTTCCTCCTGACGGATGCTTCTCCCTGTGGAAGTAGCTCTGGTGAAGAAACTCCCTTGTCTGCACGATTGACTTCCACAGCTGGCTCAGTCTGTAGCTTTTGCCAGGAGTAAAGCAGCTCTCTGTGAACCTGTAGGCTTCATTTCTACCAAGAAACAAAAACTTAGTTTGCCGTGGACTGCCTGCCATCACTCAGTATTCGTGCCTTGAATTTTTTTTCTACCTGGTATTCAATTTGAAAAGCTAAGAGTCGAGGTGGATCAGGAATCACTTGTGATGCTTCTTCATGCCCTTTGCACACTAGAAGTCCTAGACTGTCGATTAGTCCTTGATTCCTACAGTCAAGGCTCAGTTTGATTCAGTTTTTTTTTTTTTTTTTTTTTTTTTTTGGCCACGTCAGTGAATTACTGAGCAAATAAATGTGTGAACACCCAGAACAGAGAGGAAGAGCCTTCTTACTCTATCCTCTTCCACTTCTGCTCAGATATGTCAAAAGGAAATGCAATTTGTCCTGAAGCACATCTAATTGTCAGATGCTATTAGCACTTCTACAACTCACATGAAGAGTCTTAGATAGTTAGCAATAATTTCTAAGTACTGTAGCCAAACAAAATTGGTTTCTGGCTCAAACTCTGTTTTTCCTTGAGTAGTTTTTGCATGTAACCAAAAATAAGATCTAAATTTAGAACATACTGGACCTAAGGCTTTGGATGATATTTACAGTTTAAAGCGGCCTCTTTGGAGACAGCTAAATTATTTCAGCTTGCATCTAATGAGATGCATAATGGAGGCGTCTAGCTCTCAGAGGATGTGGTGTTAAAGGAATGTCATAATGACCACTGTGGCGAGCAATAGTGATCACTTCCCCTCAGCCGTAGCTTGACATGGGCATGCCTTGAAATATTTGAAACTGTTTTCACGTTACATGTAGGACTTTAAATTACCAATATACACAGGGATTGGCAAATTTGTGCAGATGAGGCCTTTTCACTCATTAACAGGAGTGTTGATTGCTTCCATAGTTCTGCAGCATGACTTAATATTTTCAGAAGCTTGAAGAAATGCATTTCCTTTAATACATCATTCTACTTCTAGAAATTATTCTAAGAAAATAATCCAGGTTATATACATCAACATGGCCATGATGATGGTTATATAGTTATTATAGTACAAATTAGAAACCGGTAAATGTCCTCCAATTGCAGTCTGATGGAAATGATGTATGACACACACATACTTATTATATACACATAGCCACTGGGAAAGCATTCAGGGATGTTGGAAAACATTCACAGTTGGATCAGTCCTAGTCAGCGGGCTAACAGATACTGTCTGAGATTGTTACAGGCTCTGGAAACAACAGGTGACATAGATGTGGCAAGAAAAATGCTACATACACATCTGAATGGATTTCAGGTGCTGCTAAGGGGCATAAAGAAAGTATGATCAGGAAGGGTGACAGCACAAGGGCTGAGGATGGAGCTGCTTTGTCTACCCCTCTCAGAGAGAGCTGCCTTTGCAAATGATGTTGGAATTGCAACCAGAATGAAGCACCTGCAGGCAGTTCTGTAGAACATCTTTAAGCAGAATAAAGTGCAAAGGGCAGAGGATAAGAATGAATTTACAGTCTCTTGAAATATTTATCTCGGAATGCTGATAATGCCTATTTCCTGCTATAGGCTTCCAGGTAAGTACACATTTTATTTCAAAATCTGTAATCTTATTTTTCTATAATTGACATGGATTCATTTTTAACAAGTAAAACTAAAAAAATGAGGATTAATGTTGAACTTATGATCATTAGCTGTCAGTGGCCTTTCCCCATAATGATCTTTGACATAAAAAAAATAAGTATTCTGTAGAAAACTAGTAGAGTTCATTCTGCCAGCTTCACAATTCTTTTTATCTTGGCCTATAGGGTTTTATTTTTCCCATTATTAGGAAGAAGGTGTTAGGAAATAATTAATTTGACCTAGATTAGAAATTCCAATGCATAGAATACTTGAAAGTTGCACATTTGTTAAAAACAACCCCCCCCCCACAACTGGGTCTAGGGTAATATAATGGGCCAGCACGTACAAGAATATTTATTTTGGCTCAAAATTATAATAAAAGAAATCCAGTCCACTTACCTAACATTAAAATCAAAAGAGATAAGCATATCTATCTCATTTAATTCTTTGTAGTGAAAACATTAAAAATCCTTTATCCTAGCTTTTTAAAGCCTACAGTACATTATCATTATCCACACTTTCTTGTCTCTGCACTAGCTCACCAGAACATATCTCTTTTCTAATTACAACTTTGTACCCATTGACCAGACTGTCCCCATCCCTTTTTCCTACTGATATTGTCACCCTCTGGTAGTAACTCCTGGCGACATCTGTGACACAGTGACCCTGATATAAACATTACATAATATTTATAGGCAGCATCATATGACACTCTATAAATATGTACAGTTTTGTCTCAATTAAAAATCAAATGGGAGAGAGGTCTTTTACACATGAGATCCACACGTAAGTGCAAACATGTTGCCTATAATCTTTAAATAGGCTTTTCAAGCACCAGCAATCTGCTTTCTATTGATTCTGTAGCGAACAACTCATTGAGTCATTACCCTTTTTTTTCCCAGTGGAATATGTGCTTTAGTCTTTGGTCCACCTTCTGATAAGAGGTTAATAAATGATCCAAGAGAAAACATTCATTTGAAATCATGTTATATAGCTATTCTCCTTTCTTTTTCATGTAAGTCAATTTGATTTGATCTCCAAATACTGGTTGTTTGCTGTGGCCCCGGAGAACTGTGATTAGAACCCCAAGACTAGTTAATACACTGAAGATACAGCATGTCCGTGGGACTGGAGGGTTTTTTTTTTTTCCCCAAACAATATACTTAGCAAAGCAGAATCTTTGGACAATGGGAGAGGCTTTAAATTCTTAAGAATAATTTTACTATAAAATTGATATTAAATACAAACAGTCTTTAAGTATACCTTCAGGGACAGAGAAGAACGAGGCATAGATGATTTAGAGGAAAATCAAGGGAAGGAAAATAACTTGTTTGCAAATTTTTACTTTATTTTGGCTCAGCCTAAAAGACTTTTAGAATTTATCTTGTCCCTGCCATTATATTACACTTTATCTTTTAATAAAAACAAGAAAAACATGAAAACTGGGTAAAAATTTTAATTAAAATTGGAATGTTGCAATGATATGTGCATGAAATATGTACCTCAAATTATTTTAGGTGCATCTATTGTTAAAAAATTAACCTTTCTCATGATATTATGAGTTTATGGTTTAAAGCCAATGATAAGGTAGACAAATCTTCATGTTTTATATAAAGCAAAGGATCTTGCAAAGTCTTAGTGGAGCAGATGATGAAGAATACTACAACTTTCTTGGATTACATGCAAAGCAGACAACACTTCAGACTGACTGAATAATAGAAAAGAGAAAATGTGGTGATATCTCTAAGTTCTAAAAAAGATCTTTCAAATTAGGTGAAAAATAGTTACCCCTCAGAAGATATAATAATAATATAGTCTTCAAGAAGTAATGAAAGTCATAGGACTATTATTATTATTTTTGGTACGAGGCATCAAACTCAGGCCCTTGTGCTTCCATCCAACTGGGCACGCTACCACTTGAGCTAAATGCGTAACCCTGAAAAATCATATTATTATTAAATGAGTTGCTGATTTGGATCTCTTTTCAGAAAAGTTACTGCTCAAAACAAGATTCCAAACAGAGTTGTAATTTATTTTTGTACAATAGCTTATGGGAATTAATAAAAATAGCTGGAAAATGTGATCAAATGTTACTACAACAAAATACCTCAGACAATAAACTTATAAAAAGGAAAGGTTTATGTAGCTCATGATTCTGGAAATTCCTGTTCTAGATCAAGTGGTTGCATTGCTTTGGACCTGGGAGGGTCTGGACAGCAATGGTGGGGAGCACTTGTCAGAGCCAGTCATCTACATCACCAGCGAGGAAGCAGAGAAACTGGTTGGGCTGGGGTTGCACAATGCCCTTGAGGCTTAGTCCTCAGTGACCTAAGGACCTTCCATGGAGACCTGACTTCCCAGTGTTCCACCATCCCCTGGGAGCACCAACGGAGGCACCAACAGAGATATTTAGGGGATGCTCGCCACACTCAAATTCCAATAAACAGTAGAATAAAATATTTGCCTTCATTGCAAATTTTGTTATGGATCTATAAGCATCAATCAAATGGTAATACTGTAAACTGTTAAAACAGGCAACAGAGAGTGAATTCTAACTTTTCTTTTTGCCAGCTGAAAACCATCTCACTGTGATTGCACTCAACAGAGAGGCTCCAAATAATTTGTCCCCTCAATGAAACACTAAAGTTAGGTTCAGTGTTTTGACAAGATGGTGTAAAGGAAGACACAGACAGCACTCTTTATAGTACATTTGTAAGTACGTTTTTCCATGAGCAGTGCATTTCCTACATCCCCATGAGAAAAGTCAGCTTCAGGAGCACCTGGAGCTGCGGGCTATTTGTAGCAGTTTTATATTTATGCTGTTTTTTCAGGTCGGCCTCCGAGATGGAGCATTTTAAGTGAACACAGCTAATGGGATTTTCCCTTAAACAACCTATATTTAAGGGGATAGTTAGTCCAATGCAAAATAGTTCATGTCTTGAAAGATGGTACAATGATATTTTAAATTCTCTAAAATATATTTTTAATAACATAGGAAAAGCTCAACTCAAACAAGATTGAAAGTTGATAAGGTTCAAATTATACTATTTTAAGCCACAGTTGCAGATATGTGGGAATAAGGCAATGCAATATGTAGGAAATCATAGGATATTTAAAAATCTATCTCAATTTATTGTCTCTAGAATTAATTTATTAAGGAACTAAGGGGAAATATGAATAAAATTAGAATATAAATAAAACTCAGTAATATCTAGGAATAACTTCAAGATAAATTATCCAACATCTGGAAGAAAACTGAAACAAATTCGTTTCGTAGGTGAACTACAGTGAGTTCAGGTTTTGAAAGGTAGGCGTTGGCAAGATACCTTCCAACATCTCTTCTCCGGTTGTCAAAGTCCCCTTTTACCAAGCAAACCGCATAGTTCGTGACTTGTGACCTCAGAGACATGAGGAGTGGCAGTGGTTTTGAACACTGAGTCAGATAGTGAAGTTTTCCTTGCTCCCTGGCATATAAAATGTATCATTTCAAGTTCTGGTATTATTTCTCCCATCTCCGTGGCTCCTGTGTACAGGTGAGGAACAAGCAGCACATTTTAGAAAGGAATGCTCTCAAGTGTGGTCTTTTTATAAGTTTTAAAATTCTAAGATCAAGTCACTGTAACTCTTCAGTTCATGTTTGATTCAGTAAGCTCCGATCCAAATTATATGAAGTATTTACTGGCTAACATTTCTTTTGAGAATAATGATTCTCTTTGCCTTGTACGACTATTTATTATTGGCTCATTTAAAATTTTCATATTAATCTTTTGTTTTTGGGGAAGAGACATAGATACACTAGACAATTTGTTATGTCATTAGTTTAAAGACAATATTTTCTCCTATGTTTAGAGTTTTTAGAGTGACTGCATTACAATTTATGATTAATATAAATATATCATTAAAGGAAATCTATTACACTCAGGATATTACTAACTCCACTGATAGAATGATCTATGGGATAAGTTTAGGCGTTATCATAAGACCTCAAAACTATGAGCTGTGCAATATAAACGGAGCATAGTCTGTAGACTGGCTTCCCAGCAGCTCTCAGACCTGGTAGTGTTGACCTAGAGGACTTATTGGTCCTTCAAATAAACTTTTTAATAGAATCTCATATGGTTAAATGAATTATATTTCTACCAATTTTCTTCTTGGTTTGTTGATTATACATAAAATATGCACCTGGACATGACTTTGATTGAGTTCATGGCCATTAGAGAAAGAACCTTGCCTTCAGTGCTTTTACTTTTTTTAATTTTTTTGTTTGTTTGTTTTGTTTTGTTTTGTGTTTTGTTTTTGAGGCAGGGTCTCGCTTTGTGGTTCAAGCTGGCCCTGAGCTCAGCTTCAGACTCACATCACAGCAATCCTCCTGCCTCTGCCTCCCCAGTGCTGTGATTACAGGTGTGAGCCACCACGCCTGGCACAGTGGTCTGTGGTACTGATTGCTGCTGGGTGTGAGTCTGCACGCCCAGTATGGTATGTGGTTACTGGGACTGAACCAGGTCCTTGGGCTTGCAAGATAGGCGCTGGAACCACTGAGCTAACTCCCCAGCCCCTTCAGTGCTTTTAATTGTAGAGTGCAGTAAACAAAATCTCCAGCCCATCACCAGGACCCTCTTCCTACCCTGAGAGGAATGAATCCCTCCTCTCTGCAGCCCAGAGAGTCTCAGTGGATGTACAAGGGGTAGAACTTTAACTCTGCCCTTAACAATCAATTTTTAATTGCTCAGTCAGTGACAAATCTACATATAATCAAGCATAAAGAGATTCATTATTTATTGAAATTGATCTCCCAAATCAAGAACTATTTTATAAACTGAGACACAAGAAATTTACAAACAGAGTCATGAGGAGGAACAAGGTATCCTGTCAAACATACAACATTATAGTTATTTTTAATTTGGAAAACAATCTCAAATATTCTTAGAAATATTAAAGGACAGCAAACATCAGCTTAGGAAATGCCTTTGAACTATAGGAAGCCAATAAAAAACTAAAGTTACATTAATTTTGGAAATGACAGCCAACTGAGCTATGTCATCAAAACCTCTGCAACTTCTGAGGATTTATTAATAAAGTATTTTATTAAATTAAATTACATACCTGTGGGAAACAGAGCATATTTAGGGTTTTAACCACAAAAGTAGATGTTTATAGATATTTTCTGATCATATCTAAAACTTGCATTTCTTTTTACAAGTTGCAGGTGCTCTAGGAATGGAACCCTGTGAATTTCAGGGGTACATTGTGTTCCTTTTCTTACTAGTGAGACAGGATACTTTCACATACTCTTATTGGCAAGTTTAGGCTATACATTTTAATCTGAGTTTAATAATTTCATTATTTTTCTAAGTCAACTATTTATTCAAACCTTTCCACTCTGTATAAAATATACAGATCTCAGCTACAGAACATAGACCATCCCTAGACCGTAGACTATTAGGCCACTGGACAGTAGCCTCATGCACTTGGTTTCTACCCATCTATTTGTCCTACACAGATACATATTACAGAATGCTTCTCAACTAGATATGGGCTAGAAATTTGTTAAATATTAGGGAGGAAAATATTACAATTCTGATCTGTTTTCTTTCCTTGTGTCTTTAAGTCTTCTTACTACTAAAATGTGAGTACAGAGGTTGACAAATTATTGATATGGAAGAGGGAAAGACATCTTTGATTCCCATGTAATAACAAGGACTTTGATTCTATACCAAAAGATTAATTTTTGGTAGATTTAAGTTAAAATTGAAATTTTAAGCTATCTATATATCTTTTTATGTCTCCTTCTTTTAACTTAGTTTTTTAATTGGCTAATTATCAACATTCTATCATTGTAGATGAGATATTTTAACATCCTTAACTTACAGCAGCCACAGTTATTTTTTTTACTAAAACTGGGTTATGTCAGTAGTAGGCATTTTAGTAATATTTTACTAAATCCAATGTTTGCTTCAGCAGTATAACAGGAGAAATAATGGTTCCCTAAAGATGTCCAAGTACTAGTCTTCAGAATCTGTGAAAACAGGAACAAAAAGGAAGAAGAGACCTTGTACATGTGATCCTGGATTGAGATGTAGAAATTATTCTGCATTATTAGAGTGGGCACAGAACCTTATTAGGAGGGGCAGGAGATCAGAGTAATAATACATGGAAGAAAGAGGTAGGGATGGCACAGGGGTCATGAGCCAGAGAATACAAGTGGCCTTTCTAGATGATGCAGGCAAAGAAGTAGATTCTGCTCATGCCCTAGAGTAACCAGCCTGCCGACAATTTGATCTTAGCCAGGTAAACTAATTTTGTGTCTCTGACTTCCAGAACTTGTTATTTTAAAGCATTAAATTTATAGCAACTTGCTATCATAATGATAGAAAACTAACAATGACATAGGTATCATTTAAGACATACTGCTGTGTATTCCATTTGATTGGTGTAAATGCTGATTAATTTGATTCCTAGGCCAAGTATCTGAGTTCAATGGACTCTTGTCAAAATACAGTCTGCTGTTGGTCTAGAGTTCACTGGTGATTTGAGAAAAAATTACAGATGACAATCTTTGAGAAAACTAATTGCAATTTCAAACTAAATGTCATATAAAGGACAGCCAGTCATTACGCTCAAGGATACTTTACTGATCAAAGGAAAATTCACTGCTTAAGTCTTAAAATTATAGAGCCACACTAAAATGGTTCAAAAGTGAGTCTGAGTCAACTATCAAAATTTCAACTGCTTCTAAATTTTGGAAACACATGTATTTCATAAAGAAATTGAGCACACAAAGAAATAACTCGAGCACTTGAAATTCAACTAATCACTTTTTTAAAAAAGTCTGAAGAACTCTAGAATATTCTTGTTTCATTAGTATAATGCTTTATCTTTTTAAAAAATTGATTTTATTTGTACATTTTATACATATATTGTGATCACGTTCAACACTGAGAATTTATACCTGTACATGATACGTCTTGATTTTTATTCCCTTCTAGCAACCAAATAAATTGAGCTGCAAATAGTAAGTTGTGTGTGGGGACCTGAGTTAGTGTCTCGCACGTGGAAGATGTACAAGAAATATTAGCTGAGTACAGTACAGATAGAGGGAGTGGTGGCAGCTGAGGAGGGGATTATGTTTACAGTTTTTCCTGATGTATCCCATTTTCCAACAACTAAAACACTTTACGGTATTACATGCACCATGAAAATTTTGGTAGATAGCTTGAGTCATCAAGGCCAAATTATATGAAGGTCTGCCACTGTGTTGGCATGCCTTAATATATGCTCCAAGGTCATTAGAGGAGCGGACAGGATTTATCGCCTGTTTACAATCCAGATTAACATTATTCTCATAGGCTAGTTGTAAAATGAGAATATCTGCTGCCTGAGAATTAGATATCTGCCTTCTAATTACTTGTTGCAGTCAGGCTACAAACTGTGTGAAAGTTTTTGTTAGTCCTTTTACAATTTTGGTAAAAGATTGTGTTGGAGCATATTTCACAGATCTAGAGAAAAAAATTCAAACTTTCATCTGGAACCACAAAAGACCTAGAATAGCCAAAGCAATTCTAAGCAACAGGGACATGGTGGGGGGGTATCACAACTCTGAACCTGAAACTATACTATAAAGCCACTGTGATAAAAACTGCGTGGTACTGGCAAAGTAACAGACCCGAGGATCAATGGAGTAGACTAGAAGATCCAGAAACTACTCCAGATACACTGAGCCACCTCATCTTTGACAAAGGAGCCAAAAATCCTCAATGGAGGAAAGATAGCCTCTTTAAC
>PVIR01045215.1:0-10775 GCA_004026965.1 Petromus typicus
CCGGTAACCACATAACAATACTGGGTGTGGAGACCCACACCCAGCAGCAACCAGTACCACATACCACAGTGCCGGGCGTGGAGGCTCACGCCTGTAATCCCAGCACTCGGGAGGCAGAGGCAGGAGGATTGTGATGTGAGTTGGAGGCTGAGCTCAGGGCCAGCCTGAACCACAAAAGCGAGACCCTGTCTCAAAAAAACCTAAAAAAAAAATAAAAAATAAAAAAAAATAAAAATAAAATATCTTATATGTAGGTTCTTTTTTTTTTTTTTTTTTTTTAGGTTTTTGGAGACAGGGTCTCGCTTTGTGGTTCAGGCTGGCCCTGAGCTCAGCCTCCAACTCACATCACAATCCTCCTGCCTCTGCCTCCCTAGTGCTGGGATGACAGGCGTGAGCCACCACGCCCGGCACTGTGGTATGTGGTGCTGGTTGCTGCTGGGTGTGGGTCTCCACACCCAGTATGGTTATGTGGTTACCGGGGAATCGAACCCGGGTCCTTGCGCTTGCGAGACAGGCGCTGGAACCACTGAGCTAACTCCCCGGCCCAAGATATTTTATTTACATGAGATATAAATAAAAGGTAGTGCCTAATAATGGGCCTATTTCAATCAAATTTTTAAAAATTATATGAGTAACTGCTTGGGGGAACATTTCCCAGGCACTTGACCTTTTGTCACTGGGTCAGTCATAATCAGGGTGACATGTTTCCTTGTCTTTAATATCCCCCCAGGGCTCTGTGAATGCAAAAATGCTACCTAAATTTGGTGGTGGTCCAGGGAAAAGACTATATGAGGAAACAAAATTAAAAGAAATAAACTATGCTGTTTGGAACCATCATGTCTTGGTCCATTTTTGTGGTTCAACATGGTCTCTGCAAATAGGCTTATATGTCTTTCAAATGAAAATGTATATAGTGAAGCGTGACTTAGGCTGTATTTATACAAGAGATTATAAAACTTGTTCAACATTTGCTTTGCAAAGCTTTATCATTAGAAAAAGTTGAAGTGACTGTCCAAGGTTATTTGGACTGTATCTCAGGAAAAGAACAGTAATGTTTATAAAACATGACTTTTCATGATGAAATCTACTCTTAGAAGTATGAACAAATGTAGACTTGTTATAAGAAAATGCTAGTGACTATGCTAATAATGCATGAAAATTCATATGCAGACTGCCGTAAGCTTCACCCCTTGAGACTTCTGTTTTAGTATTTATTTAAAAAAAAAATCTATGAAATGTCTTTTAAAAATAAGGAACCGTATGATTGCTGATTTCCTAGCTAATAATTATTTTTTTCTAAATGTGAGATAAAGGTTTTTGCTTTATAAAATGTAAGCAAAGATTATCACTGATAAAATAGTTATATGTTGATAAATCACTTGAGATCTCTTGCAACTGAAGATTTCACTTCACATACTACATGAAGCCTCATAACTTTTCAAGGAGACCTCAGCCATCTCAAACTCTTTATCTTAAATCAAAAGAGATAATTACTATGACCACAAATCCTACCATTTTGAAATAAAATCAAACAATTTGAAGATTATGTTTAATCACTGGAATGAAGAATGAGGCAGAGCTTAGAATACTAAGGTAATTTTTGTATAAATAGATCCTGAATTTATAGCCTATTTTTCTTTTTTTAAAAAAGGCTAGTTTGGCAATGGCTTCAGTGAAACACATTCTGTCATTAGCAAAAATAATCAATTGATAATTCTAGTATGAGAAACCAACCACAAAAGTGTATCTTAAATTTGCAGCAATTTGAAAAAGTCAACACGGTGCTAAGGATCTCTGAAATCCTTATAACAACAGACATCTTAGGCAACATAGTAGTCAACCCTTTGCTATGGAAAGTCTCCCAATATCATCAATGAACTGTGTTGATAACTGAGATATCTATGTAAAGAGCCCCAGCACTTCCACAGAAGAGTGATGCTCTGGATGACAGGCTCCCCTGATGAAAAAGGAGAAAGAATGAGCTCTCAACATGTGGAGGAAATAGATCTCACATTCAGACTCTTGTACTCCAAACTTCAATTCCAGTGGGAAAATATTCATTTCTTTTAAAGTTAGTTCTCTCCTGTAATTTCCATATATTTGGAGAAGGGCCAGCCTTCTTACTGTGCTATGAAGAATGAGAAGAGATTTTAGGCATTCTGCCATTTTGTCTAACCAGGTGATCAGCCTTAATTTGCTCATTTTTGGAATAATGATATCAGTGACAATGATCTTTAGGAAAACTACTGGTTCATAATTTTAGAAAACATGAATGATATAATTTTACGAAGTAAGGACAAATTTAAAATTCAGGTCAACAGAAAATACTGTGTTATGAGTAGATATGGCTACATATATCTCTAAGATTTATTTGTGCATATTAACCTATGGCAGGCTGCGTTCTTACACAAAGGTGATTTCTAGAAAACATCTTAAGAGATATTTCTCAGATATTCATGAACTTCCCTGCATCAATCCGAGTGCTGGAGATTCTCCTTTTGGGCAACAACAGACCGGTCATCCTCCATGTCCTTGCAAATTCTGTCCCTCACAGCGCTCTACACATTGAGCTGCTGAACTTTCTCTCCTGCCACTTGCACAGCTGGACCACACTATCCCAGGAGGAGTTTCAAATATATAACATGGTGTCCAGATGCATTTTCTCACTGTGTTAACACTGTTCATCTACCTGTTTGGAAGGTGAAGTCACACCTAGGCTTTCTTGCACATTGCTTCAGAAGTCGATGTCCTGCTTAACCACCTGTTTTACCTGTCGAAGTTAACTTCACCTGTGTTCAGGTGTTAACTGAACACTCTACAAATCCACACAAAGGCTCTGAGATTGTCTGTGATCCGGGCTATGGGGTAGCATGACATGAACTCTCTTCCTTTCATTTTGTAGGGGAGGCTTCCCCTCTGCTCTGTTTTCGTAGTGTGACTTTAATCTAAGCCAGTTGGCCTTGGCCTTTTAAAATGTAAGCCATAGAGCATCGGGATACAGTAACTTAGACATGACAGTGTAACAGAAGATTTTAGAAATGAATTCCCTTGTAATACAATGTAAAATACCAAATCATTCCTAGATTTGGGTTAAAAGCCATGAGAACCTCTCCCCCCCACCCAAATTCGCAACAATAAAAAAAGTAAAAAAAAAAAAAAAAAAAGACCACAGTGGAGGTTCTCCAAAGGAAACATATTTGTGTTTCTGTTTATTTCCATGTGGGTAAGTTAGGTGTCAGCTTTTCCGTAAGTGCCCTCTGGAGGTCTGTAGTACTTGGGGAAAGCCATCAGCTGTAGCATGTTGAAAGCATACTTTCTGCATTTGATATTCTTCAGTACATTCTCTATGCGGCATCCTTCTCTGGTGAAAGGGGAAAAAGTACAACTTCATGAAACACAGAATAAATAAATATGCTTTATTTGTTCAGTGCAGAGTTGCAGCAACAGTCCAAGTAAAAATAACAAAGATTCAACTCTACATTTTTTTTCCACAAATGATGATACATCTTACAAAATTAAATCCTAGGCCAGGCCCAATACCATTATTGCCTTCGGAAAGAGATGATTAAAGTCTCTTTGTTCTTAACAGACATTTAAGGTTTAATAAACTCTTTAAATATAATTTGCTCCACAATACAGGTTCACTTTAGCTTCATAAATATATCTGCCTTTTTATAACTTTTCCACAAATTAATTTCATAGTCTTTAAAACACATTGAAATCTATACGTAGCCCTAAGGGTGTAGGTTCTAGGAATAAGGCATTTAATTCATTAAGTCTGGCCCTATAGATTTTTAAAGGAAAGTTTCATCTCTATTTCATTTCGTTATTTTAGCTGTGCAACAAAGAGAAGAAATGGCTTTCTGAACAGCCTGGTCCAAGTCTCAGCTCTGTAAAGGAAGAATGCTTGTCTGGTCCGCGGAGAGTACAAAAGTCACAGGTGCTAAAATCGGCGCATCAAGACACAGAGGAGACCTTGTTAAAAAGAATAGAAAAGTACTCTGAAGGCCAAATGAACCAAAACGATAGTTACAAACAGGTTAATTCAATTACAAAACATAAATAGGCATTCTCTCCATAAAGGTGTTTGACAGAAAAGAGTGAAGAGCAACATAGAAATAAAACAACCAACAGGTTAATTTAAAAACCAAACAGAAGTTTCTATCAGCGGACAGCAACTATGTTATTAGCACAGTGGGAATAAAGTCTGTAACCTCCCATGTCCTTAGGGGTTTATCTCAGGCTTTCAGTGGCTTGTGCAAATTCCATCTTAATTTCTTTAATAAAGTTAATGGGGAGAGGAACAGGAGGCTCAGAACTTCAAGCTTTCAGGATTCTGCTCTTTGTTTCAGTCCAAAGACAGTAATTTAAAAATTCTTCTGGAGCTAGTGAACAGAGGGAGAACGCTTCTCTATGAACAGAAGAGCAAAGTAATTCACTTAATGCATAGTACTTTTCGTTTTTTAGTTTTTAGGAAAAACAAAAACACAATTCAAATTTCTTTCTTTTTTAAATTCTGTTGAGTTTGAAAATGTAGAAATATTACAGCCTTACCCCCGTAATTTAAAGTCCATTGTCATTTGTAGAAAAAAGAAAGGAATACAACATAAAAATCACTGGTATTTGGCTAATAGTAATGCAAGACTTAGAATAAGCCACACAACTAGCAGGTGGGAGCTGACAAGCAGCAAGGCGACAGGGTAGAAGTGTCGAGAAGGTGGCTTGTTATCAGTGAGACAGCCTGTCTCAGGATCAGCGGATTCACTCAGCACTCCCTGGGTCTGTCTGCTGTTGAACAGGGGGAGTCAGGGGAGAGAGAAAACAGAACAGCATTCACACGGTAAAGAGATTCAACCTTAAGTGCTCTAAAGTACAACACATGATCTCATACAATGCAGCTGTTTCAGATGAACTGTTGGTGCTACAGAGCCCCAGGTGCGTCCTAAGCAGCGTTTTTGCGCTGTCCTACACTGACAAAGGTGTTTAAAGGATGAGATTCCTTTTGCTCATGCAAAAGGAAAAACTGTTATGAGATATTCACGTGGGTTGAATCTAAATGCAAAAGGAACAATAAAATGAGCGTCGGAGCAACAGTAAATGAGATTACATGAAGAAAACTAAAATATGGGTCAGCTCATAAAAATGATCTGATAAATACACCTTGGGGAAATAAAATAAGGATGTGATAAAACACAGGATGTAGTGAAACAAACAGATGTGTCTGTCACATTTAAACACATCTGTATTGTTCCGATGTAATGTATTTAAAGCTGTAAAATGATTTATTGAAATGGTTTGGTCTTTAACAAATGTCTGACACGTCATCCTGAGCAGCCTGACACTACTGTAACGAAACCCAACCCAGGAGCTTTCTGCAGGCTCAGCTCATACACTGCGCTCCCTACCGCTGCTCTTACTGAGAAAGGACCGAGTCTGTGCCCTCCGAACTCCTGATCTGGTTGGAATCCACACTGTCAAGTCCCTCTGCAGAAAATGAAAGATTGAAATCTCCTGATGCTGTATTTTTTGTGTACGTACAAGGGAGGACTTCTACAGTTTTGCTTAAAAGCAGTTCCAATTATGACAAATCTGGATATAAATAACATTGAACATAACATTCTTTTCCATGGTGCATTCGTTGGTATTTGGAGTATTCGTGTGGCAGTTTAATCTCTGTTAGCTCCTCCAGAGAAAGCTGTTGGTGTCTTATGAAAGTTGCATGAAATGAAGCCCCCGTACAAGCTCCTTACCAAAGCCCTATGCAGTCCCAAGAACTCCTACTTGGCAGTTTTGACCAGACTCTGACCACACCAGTGGATGAATGGGAAAATAATAGTTTGTACGATTATTTCAAATTTCAATTCCATTTTTTTTTTAACAATACCAAATAATCCACGCTGTGCTGTGGGCTGGATTTCCTTATTAATATCTAAGGACTATATCACCTAAGACAAAGCAGATTATCTGAAAAAATGAATGAGTTGTTGAGCAAAAGGAGGTTAATTTTTGATTCACATAATTCATTTGTCAACTGTATAAGTGTCTTGGTTCTGGTTTAACTTTCTGGCTATCTCTGGTGGAAAATGTGCAGTAGATTTTAAAGTATTAATACTTTGAATTTGACTAAGATAAGTTACTTTGCCTTACATTATTTTCACCTTTATTGACTTGAAATCATTCTATTATCAACTATTCCCAGAGAAATAACATCCAGTCATCTACTCAGTATTTCTCAGCGTCTCTTATAAGCCAGTCATTGCTATGACATAGGGAATATAACAGTTAATAATTCAGACAAAGCTTCTGCTTTAATGAAGTTTACTTTTGAGGTGAATGGGAGACAAGAAACATGAGAAAAGCATCTAGTAAGAGCTCTGGAGAGAAGAGTAAAGCAGGGCAGGCACAGTCTGAGGGTGGTGTGTATGCATGTGGCTGTGCGGATGACAGGGGAGACAAGGGATGCAAGAGAAGGCCAGGAGGGCCCTGTCAAGGAGATAGGGAGGGAAGAGGTCCAAAGGAACAGGGAGAGAATAACCAGGGGACAGGCTCCAATTATGGGCTCCACTGTCCACCCTAACTATAACCACAGAAAAGGACAGAAAGCCCACCGAGGGTTGCAGTTTGATTCTCCCCATGAAGACTCTTTGAAATGGTCTTTAAAAGGGACACATGCATCTCAAGGGAACAGTCAGGTGACTCACGAAGAGAGAAGGACAAAGTGCGAGACTTCAGCGTTATCAATAGGGAGTTCATGCCTTGAGCATGTAGTATGTTAGTAGCATGACACATACAGAGGCAGCCATGACCGGAGCAGGGACTCGGGAGTCAGGCCACCTGCTTCACCCTCCTTTGTCATCATCCCTCTGTCAGTTGAGTAGTTTGGGGCAAATCAGTCAACAGCTTGTACCCCATTGGCCTTCTTGGTCAAATGGCGATGCTAACAATAATGCTACCCACTTCACTTAATGGCTGTGAGGAAAAAGGTTTAGTTAATAGCTGTTAAATCCTAACAACAGAAAATACAACAGAAAATACATGAAACAAGCATTCTGCAATAGCTATTGTAGCATCATTTCTATATCAATACCATCACACATTTTAATGGTATAGCTAGACAATGTTTTACATAGGATATGTAAACAAAGGGTTTTGCAAGTTGAAGATCCAGCCCATTATTTCTCTCTCTCTCTCTCTCTCTTTTTTTTGAGACAGGGAATCACTTTTGTAGTTCAGGCTGGCCCTGAACTCAGCCTTGAACTCGCAGCAATCCTCCTGCCTCTGCCTCCCAAGTGCTGGGATTACAGGCATGAGCCACCATGCCCAGCACTGTGGTATGTGGTTCTGATTGCTGGTGGGCATGAGTCTCCATGCTCGTATGTAGTTATCATGGATTGAACCTGGGCCCTTACACTTATAAGGCAGGCACTGGAACCCCTGAGCTAAATTCCTTGTCCAGCGCATTATTTCTTAAAAGCGGAAAAGCAGAGAATCAATGGAATTCAGTATAAAATGAGAATCAGTATAAAAATGCTGATATTGCCTTATAACAACTGCCCTAAACCCAAGTACAATGAGTATCAGAGATATTTTTTCCTTACAATTAACAAAGCACATTTATAATTTGGGACTTGAATATCGCATGTGCTCCAAGTGAACATTACTAAGTTAAAAATATTTTCTGATGGAGAAACTTTATAATTGAACAACTTTGTTATTTATTAACTGCTATCTCTGGCAATCAGTAAAGCACGTTAAAATGTCTTACACATAATCTTCCTATTATTCAGCTGGACTTGAAGGCAACACAACCTTTGAGGTTACTATAGAATTTGGAACTGACTGTGGAAGCAGATGAGTGGTCCTGGGACTACCTCCTTGCTTCCTGCTAAAAATAGTCTTCAAGGGCCAGGGAGTTAGCTCAGTGGTTCCGGCGCCTCTCTTGCAAGTGCAAAGACCCGGGTTCGATCCCCGGTAACCACAAAGCATACTAGGCATGAAGACTCACCCCAGTAGCAACCAGTACCACATACCACAGTGCCGGGTGTGGTGGCTCACGCCTGTAATCCCAGCACTGGGGAGGCAGAGGCAGGAGGATTGCTGTGATGTGAGTTGGAGGCTGAGCTCAGGGCCAGCCTGAACCACAAAGTGAGACCCTATCTTAAAAAAAAAAAAAAAAAAAGTCTTCAAACAGTCTTCCTCGTGGGCACAGATAAACTTTAAGTATGCTACACTGGCAAAAATCAAAGGATTTATTAAGCACTGGTATTAGTACTTTTTTCACCAGAAGACTATGACAGATAATTACTCAGTGGTGGCCTTGGAAGATACTGTGACCATCCAACAACATTCATTAGCTAGCACTGCCCAGTAGACCACCATGGACGAAAACTCCGATGATGCTGCCAGTGGAAATCAGACAAGATCAGATATTTAAAGGGATTTATCTAATAGAACATTATCTTTTCTTCAAAAGTCTGTCAACACAACTCATAAAATGTGAACAGGTAAAAAGAAATATCTCATTTTAAAATACACCCTTGACTACATGAGGAGAGATTTCCTTAAATAAAATCCAATACGAGTGCTTTGATGGCATTTGTTTATTTAATCTTTTGCGTTAGTGATCTCTACCCTTTGTAGTGATCCTCTCAAATCATTCGAATCTCTTCCTACAAAGTCACAGTCCTCCTAACTTCCCTAATTATTAAATAATGGCTGTTGGCTGTTTCAGTCCTTTAACTAGTTCTTCAAGTTTCCCGAAGGAAAAGTACTAATTGAAATCAAAATGAAAAAGTCTTTCCTTCCAACCAGCAAGCTGATTTTCTCTCATGCTAGCATGAAACTACTCCCCATTTAATTACGTGCTTTAAGTTCAGTGAAATAGGAATACCACCCTGAGCTGAATAAGTCAAGATTGCCAACATTATACAGACTTAACATTCATCTTGGAGGCAATATTAATATAGCACCGTGTATCAGGACCTGAATATTCAAAATCAAATTGACAGATCTGTGTAAAATGAATAGAAAGCAGATCTTCTATTAAGCAGAGCTTCGAGACTGGTATGAGAAATCACAGGGTCAGAGATGCTTACATGTAGAAATGACTTTTAAAAATCTTCTAGTTAAATGTATATATTTAACAATGGAGGAAAGAAGTTAAAAAGTTTTCCTATTCTCCAGAAATAAGTAGAAAGTAAAGATTTCAGAGGATACAGTTTCCCTGGTTCACAGATTTCTGTGAACTCTGAGATAAAAGGAAAAGGAACTTTCATCAATTTAGATCAAGGTCCATGAAATTAGATGATTCAACATACATTTAGATGACAAATTATTTTCCGCAAGTTCCCAAATACTCAGTTTATAATTAGCAAGTTAACACCAGGGTTCCAGGACTTTTCAGAAAATGGGCAACTATTTAAATGTAGGGAAATTTTAATAAAAAACTAGCAAGCATGATATAATTTCCACTGGCCTAGAATTAAAAGTAGCTTTTATGGCCAGAGTGTCAACCACATTTACCATATCGTCTTGTTTCTATAGGCTTTCAAGTGCTAATTCAAAATATGGCAGGCCAAACACAAGGTAAGGAAATCACTGGGAAAGACACAGAGTAATATCAGTGTTCTGAATATCCAGGTCACAAACTAGACTGGATGTTTACAGATGTAGTTCTAGGCTGAAGGATGCTACAAACTGGGGAGTATGAGAGCATTCAACCAGACAGTGGCTGTGCACAATGAAAACCTGGCATCTCGGAAAGGACGGATGTCCCTGAAAACAAGGCAAGAAAATTGGCTCAGAGAAGATAAAGGTTTACGATCAAGTGAGTGTTGATTTCAAACAGACAAATGCTATGGGGTTTAAGGTGTAGATAACTATGGAAAACAAGGAGAGTGTTAAAGAGAGAGACCTTTCTCCCAGGTATCAAAGGCACTATGTGACAACAGCCTTCTCTATGTTCTATTCATTCTTTACAAATGAATAAACTGGTCATAGTATTGTGTCTGTCAGCTCAAAAATGTGATCAAGTAGCAAGGGGGGGGTTTGATCCCTGACTCCTCCATGGGAAAGCCATAATCCCTTCACATTGTGTCCGGAATCGCCAGGGCACAGCTTCTTGCTATTGCTCAGAAGCAGGCTGAGGTAGCTTCCTTGCGGCTACAAGATTAGATTCAGTGGCCTCTAAAATGACTTTGATCTTTATTTTCCTGTGATTCTTTGATCCTGTTAAAATGTAACAGCAGTACTCCAGAGATACATATGTTATCTACAAATAGAAAAAGTGACAGTTCAACAGGAAACAGTAGGGCGGTTGAGAGATAATTCATAAAATGCTAAGCATGTTGACATTACATTTGGTCTCTCAAGTTGTCACTGTTCATCATATCAATTTTGATAAATTAAAAGAAAACAAAGCAAAACTGACCAATTTAACTGGTCACTTAAGTATAGATTTCTGGAAGAAATTTAACTGACCAATTTAACTAGAAGAAAAGTATCAAATTCTTCTTGATATCACTCTGTTTCATTTTCACATTTTGATTTTATAAAGCTTCTAAAATATGGGAATATCTTCTTTTTTTTTTTTAGGTTTTTTGAGACAGGGTCTCGCTTTTGTGGTTTAGGCTGGCCCTGAGCTCAGCCTCAAACTCACATCACAATCCTCCTGCCTCTGCCTCCCGAGTGCTGGGATTACAGGCGTGAGCCACCACGCCCGGCACTGTGGTATGTGGTACTGGTTGCTGCTGGGTGTGGGTCTCCACACCCAGTAT
>PVIR01045216.1:0-10828 GCA_004026965.1 Petromus typicus
GAGACCCTGTCTCAAAAAACCTTAAAAAAAAAAAAAAAAGAGTGAATGAAATGATACTTAGCCAATGGAGCAAGTGTAACTCCCAAGCTGCTAGATACCTGAAATATGAGTTTGTATTCTCTAAAATTCAAGAATGAATTTTAGGAACAATGGAGCTAGGAGCAGGAAAAATTTATTGAGAGAGAAAGCTTCTACCTAAAATGGACAGAATGGGGGCCCAAGAGTGAGTGGCCCAGGAACCCTATTATTTTAGGAAATATTATGGAACAAAGCCACAAGGTGAGGTAGGTTTAAAGGGGTACAAAACTATAGTTACTTAGGTAATATTGTTTAATGGAGGATCCACTGGAAAAGTAAATCATGTGACAAGCTACAAGAATTTCCAGTTGGGAATCTTTCCCTGGGAAGGCTGAGCCAAGACACCGGCCCCCACAGGTTATTAATACCTGTTTAGAATATCAATCACTGTTATTTACCCTGCACAGATGTAGTAGCCTCTTTCCTTTTTGTAAGGCAAAAGTATCTCCAGTATCCTTTGAGGTTGGCTCCTTGGTTGTCTTCCAAACTGGCTCCTGGAGGGTCAGCCCTCTCTAACTGCGTACAAGGTGCCTAATTAGCTTACCTGCCTACAACAATATAAGCTTAAGTACCATATGGTATCTCTCATTTAACTGAGGCAAAGCACAAACAAAGAGAATAATAAAGGATGATTGAAGGGGACAAGGAGATGGATCTCTTGCAATAAGGAAGAGGTCCAAGGGAACAAGAGCAAGAGGGAAGGAAGAGGGGAAGGGGAAATAAGTAGAATAAAGATATGCCATGTACAAGAACCTTAATAACCTCAATGAATGCAAATATACATGAGCTAAAATGAATAATATCGACAAGAATGAAAATTGGGATAGGGAAGTTAGAGAAGGAGGGTAGGAGATTAAAACAAAAGAAGCAAGCTGTAGTATGTATATGTTCCCACTTTCCAAGATGATTTTAAAGGACGTGTATTGCAAACATGTACTAGTAAAATATTAAAGTTTAAAAAAAGTCAAAGAAGTGATAAAAATTTAATAATACTGCATGCAAACCAAAAAGCACAATGTCTGGTCTCATGAATCACTAATATCTGAGACTAGAAAATTATCAGTATCTAGGAAGCTTTTTCTTTTCTTTTCTTTTTTTTTTTTTTTTTGGTCTGCTGTTCTCATTTCTCTTCTTAAATGTTTGTTTGCTTTCTTTTCCCAATACTCCTTCTCCCTGCCATACAGGGCACATGATCCAAGGTCTCTCTAAGCTTCCAGATTAACCCTGAGGACTAATGGTTTGGGCCAACTGGAAAACCAAAGTCATTGAAAATTGAGCTAACCTATAATGATCATTTCACTGAAAAGAAAAGGTCTAGAAGATCCTACTTTCCCTGGAATGAGTGTAAATGCAATTTTTGCTTACACTATGTATAGATCCTTTTAATAGGGCATTAGTAATATATATATATCACAGTTTGGCAAGTTATTATTCTTTCTAAATTAAGAAAGAGAAATCTGTGGTCAGAAATGTTGACAGATTGCTACAGGTTTCACAGCTGGCCATGAAAGAGCTAGTATTTTAATATAAACATGTTGTAGTCCAGATTCTGATGTCTTGTACCATGCTTTCCTACTTGCTCTCCAGAACTGAGATTCAGAACATGAGTTCTAGTACCAGATTCTGTGAAGATGCTCTGAGATGATGGACACATCTTCTAACATTTTAACACTTTATATTCACGGGACATGGAACCTATGCAAAAAGAAATTGCTAAACAGTATTTGCTGAATGGAATTGGATACTCATCTATATACAGGGTTATTGGTAAGATTGTGGTGTGGTGATATATATGGAAAGCATAGGAATTAAAGACTGGTTTTGCTGGCTGGTCTACTGATATGACTTAGTGTTTTTAATTTTCTCACACTTTGCTTTTTTTTTTTTTTTTCTTCTTTCTTTTCTTTATTTTTTTGACACAAGGTCTCACTTTGTAGTTCATGCTGGCCATGAACTCACTATGTAGCCCAGGCTGACCTCAAACTCATAGCAGTCCTCCTGTTTCTGCCTCCTGAGTACTGAGATTATAGCTGTGAGCCACCACTGTGTAATATTGAGGATTGAAGGCAGGGCCTTGTGCTTTCCAGGCAGACGCTGCCAGAACCACTGAGCTAAATCCCCTGTCCAGTCTACACTTTGCTTTCTTAATGATGAGGAATCACAAAAGAGCTGAGTCATTAGGAAGAACAGAGTACATTTCCAGAATACAGATCATGGAGCCAAGCACAGCAACTGCCCTTTGAATTTCAAGCATTTTCTATAACAGAGGAAACTGTAGAAGTGAGAAGGCTTGGAAAACTTGGAGTGTGAAAAGATCTATAAGTTTAGAGTTGATTTCAGTCATTGCTCTGATAGCGTGGTAATCTTCACTATCCTTGGAGCCCACAAAACTCACATTTCTATGTGGTAATTTCTGATTGTTGACTTATAAACAGTATAAAGGTGGAAAAAAGATAAAAATTTAGGATGTCATTAGAAGATGGATTTATTCTTGGGTTTAATACATCAGTTTGATTTTCTCCATTACCTAAATGAGGTACCATAATCTTAAATCTCTATCTCTTAAATCTCTATTAGAATCTGGACTACTTTTTACCAAGACTAAGAAATCTGAGAATTCACTAGAGCCAGAAAGAAAGCATTGGGGAGTATATTAGCAACCAGCTTCTACTTACATAAGTTCAGATATTGAAAGATTTCATCTTGCTTTCATAAAGTAGGAAGTAGAGAAAAAACGATCTTCTGTTTTATTAGGTAATTATACAAATTGTTTTAGATTTTGGAGTTTCAGTCTGTGGAATTATGGGAAAATTTTCTACCATCTGTTTTTTATAAAACACCACTTCCTATGAACAGCTATTAATTTTCAAGGTCCAAATAGTTACTTAATATAACTAAATTTTACTTCACTTTGTCAAGATAATATTACTCCTCCAAATAGTCTCATCTGTTTATTACAATACTCAGAAACCACTGGTAATTTATGAATAGGCAGATGGGCAGGAATTAATCTTCCCTTTACTATTAGACCGTAAGTCCAATAGAGTGAAACCATAGAACTAGAATAAAAGAGGTTATTAGATTCTGCTACCACTATAAAGAAAATGACATTAAGTCATGGATCCTGCAGGATTTAAATAAAATGTTATACATTTTTAGAAAAAATCTAGTTTACTCAAAATCGATATGGAACTTTGTAAGATTTTTAAATTTCACTTATGGACAATGGATTAGTATCCTGGAGTGAAATGTTTAGAAGGGGAAGGTTCTATAGTTTAAGTTTTTTGAGAAGAGGTTGTAGTTTAGATTTACTTTCTTAGGACTTGAATAGCAGCATTTTTGAAGTGTTTCTCTTCAGTCTGAGGCTGAAGGTGGAGCCCTTGTGCTGCGTCCGAAAGGCTCAGCAGCAACTCCTCCAGACATGCTTATGCTGTTCTCCAAAGGACAAAGCACAGTCTAGAAAGAAGTGGTGGCTCGTTCTTTAACTCCTGGCTTACCACCTCGGAGAGCTTGTGAGGAGACTGCATAAGTGAGAGGAAATCAGCCCAAAGCTCTGTGGAAGTTTTGAATTTGAAGGTGTTCTTTTTTCTCCAGGGGCTTGTGTTCTTGGCTATTTCTGGAAGATGAGAGCGAACTGTCATTGTTGGTGTTTTTAAAAATGAAGTTTATTGACACATTTTAGGAATACATTATGATCGCATTCATCACTGGGGATTTGTTCCTGTACACGATGTATCCTAGTTCATGCCTTTTCCCGTTCCCCTTCCCTCCCTTCCAACAACTCACTCCCCATTTACAAAAGCTTCCTTTCTGTTTTCTTCTTCTTTTCTCCTATTTTGCTTTTCTTTCTTTCCCTTTGAACCTTTTCTCCCTACTTCTGAAAGTACAAATGAGGACCACAATGTAACAGATAGTGTTTCTTTGTCATTAAGGAATGTTTCTCTGGACTCTTCCTCTGTGGCTTCAATTTAATCATTCGTGAAATAAATGAGTTCTACTACTGTTATCTGCTCCTTTTCTCTTAGAATGTTCCTGTGAGTCTAAGATGTTTTGAAAAATATTTCCATTCGGATCAGTTTGCTCTTTGAAGAAATGCCATTGCCCATATCCCTCTCTGCGGGCAGGGGAAGATAAGATGTTAAATGCAGTGGCTATCAAGTCTCTACACTGTATGCAGAACTTCACAGATATTATTTCACTTTGATAACTCTGTGAAGGAGAGATTACGAGAACCTTTTTTGTGAGTGTGTGGATGGAGTTGCTCAAGGTCAGTAGCATTAATTTATGCAAAGACACGTTGAGAAGAAGCTGAACAGAGTTTTGGACCTAGCTCAGTTCAACTGCAATTTGGGGCTCTTTTCATTATATTCAAAGCTTTGTGTACTTTTGCAATGAAAAATAGTCTTCTGCCCTTAAAGTAAATGCAGAATATGAATTAAAAATATAAAAGTTAGTTTTCACTTATTAACTCAGCAAAGATAATTATCACCTTGTTATGATGAAAGTGTTGCTGGGGAGTCACTATTGTTTATGACGGGTTTTTCCTATATTCTACGTATTTAAGAAACATTTTAGAATTATTTATATTAATGTTTGTAGATAACCTTGCTTAATTATTTGTATCTAGCTTTTCTTTTTGGTATTATAATTAGATATATTACCTCCAATTTGGAGTAATAAAAATTTGGAGGTAGTTTCTTTTAGCACTTAAGTTTCAGAAAACCTTTAGTTCTTTTTCTAGAATGCAGCTAGATGTAATGTGGTTCCAAGTGGCTGTTCAGTTGTCCTAACACCCCTCATTGTGTGTTTCCTTTTCCTTCCTTACCTCAGATGCCCTTTAACATGTACTAGATTTCCATGTGCACTTGGCTTTTTTTTTTGTTTTTTATAGTTCAGTGATTATCTTTTTATGGGCCATTATGATATTGCTTAAATTACTGTGGTTTAGTTTCTTGTTAGGCCATTCCCATTTAATTCTTTTTTCTTCCCCTCAGATATTTTCCCTGGCTAGCCTTCCTTTGTTTTGACTTTCTGAAATTTTATTTTTAATTGACAGATAATAATTGTAAATATTTCTGGGGCACAGAGTGATGTTTCAGTACATGTGCACATCGTGTGATGATTAACTCAGGATATTTGGTTAGTATAATATCTCAAAGCCAGGTGTGGTGGCACGTGCCTGTAATCCCAGCACTTGGGAAGCTGAGTCAGGAGGATCAGCAGTCTGGACAACATAATGAGTTCAAGGCCAGCCTGAATTACATAATGAGATCCTGTCTCAAAGAGCTAAAACAAAACAAAACAAAACATTTTTCATTTTTTCTTTTGAGAATATTCATGACCTTCTTTTCTAGGTATCTAGTTATACACAATAAAACATGAACTATAACAACCTTTTTGTGTAACAGTGCATAGGATTTATTCAAGTCTAGCTGTTGACCGATCTCCCTCATTCTTTTCTTCCTTACTCTGTCATCTCCCAGCCTCTAGTTCCACCATTCTACTTTCTACTTATATGAGCTTAGCTTTTTTAGATTCAACATAAGAATGAGATCATGTGGTATTTGTCTTTTTCTTTGTCTTCCTGCATGTAACATTATGGTGACAGGGTTTCTTGGATATTCTTGCTGGTTTATTTATCCATATAAAAAATTTCTCTAGTTGTAGATTAAGGGGAAGTAATATTGATGCTTTTTATTTATAGATTAAAGGAAAGTAATAATATAGTGTGAATTTTCCCTTTTTAAAAATGTCATATACTTTATTTTTTTTTCTTTTTAAAAAAATCAGAGTGTTTAAAACTTTTCTTTAGGTCTTATGAATTTCTTGGGTATATTTATATTGGTATGCATTTTATCAGTTTTTATTTCTATTGTAATTCCAAGTAGTTTTTTTTTTTTTTGAGACAAGATCTCGTTTTGCAGTTCAGGCTGGCCTTGAGTTCACTATGTAGCCTAGGTGAGCCTGAAGCTCATAGCAATCCTCTTGCTTCTGCCTCCTAAATGCTCTGATTACAGGCATGAGCCATCATGCCTGGCACTGTGGTGTGTGATACTGATTGCTGGTGGGCATGAGTCACCACAGTCATCATTGTTGTATGTGGTTACTGGGAATTGAACTAGGCACCTTGGGCTTGCAAGGGAGACAGTGTAACCACTGAGCTAAATCGCTGGCTCCAGGTAGTTTGTTTTGAATGGCTGTGAAAGCTACCAATTTTTATGTTTTATTTTTATACTCAGATTACTTATTTCTCTGTTTAAGATCTTTGTTTATTTTTCTTAGCCCATTTTGTAGTGCGTTATGTGCACGCTCCTTGGGGAAGTTGGTGCACATACACAGCACATCTTACTTCGTTTTCATACCTTTCTCTCCATCTCTCAGTCACCTTCCAACCTGAGAAAGACCTCTATTTACTTCCTATTAACTCTCTTTTATATTGCTTTTTATTTATGATTTAGATTTATCACATATGTACAGCATATAATGTATACAGTACTTGTGGGGAGTTTGTACATGCACATAACATATTTTAATTTATTCTTATACCCTTTTATCCCCCCCCACAACCATCCTTCCATCCCATTCTTTTTTTCAGCATGAGGTACATTTATTTATTTTATAAGTCTTTATAAAGTTAGTTATTATTCATACAGATTAACAGCCAGACTAACAGGTGAAAAAACATACAAAACAATTATTTTAAGTTAAGGCACAGTTTTAGATACATCATCCATCCTAGATTACAGTAGCTTTTTTTCTACTATGTCTTTTATTTTGTACTTTACTTATATACTGAATTTATCATATAGGAAACCATGCAATATTTAAGCTTGTCTGTCTGGAAACAATACAGTATTTAAGCTTGTGTATGACTTATTTCACTTAACATTATTTCTTTCACTTAACTCACCATGCTTCCATTTTCCTACAAAGGACTCCTGTTTATCTTTCCTTATGGCAGAGTAGAATTCCATTGTGCACAAATATCAGGTCTTTATCCATTCATCTGTTGATGGACATATAGGCTCTCTATAAGATTTAACTATTATGGATTATGCTGCTATAAATATGGGTATACGTATACCACTGTAATACAGTCTTTAACTCTATAGGGAAGGTACCTAAAGGTGAAAAATCGAAATGTAATTTCTAGGTTTTTGAGGAATTGCTATAGTATTTTCCATAGTGGTTATACTACTTTACATTCCCAACAACAATGTAGAAGGGTTCCTACAACATCACCAGCAATTGATATTATTTGATTTTTTGATCTATTATTTAGATTTTGATCTATTATTTAGATTTTTTGATCTAATTAACCTTGTATACTTTGAAGAAACTCTGTTTACCAATGAGGTATATGATATTCTTAAAAAGGTAAGATGGCATCTCAGTGTTCTTTTAATCTGTATTCTCTAAAGCTTGATATTCCTTCATGTATTTACTGGCCATTTGTACTTCTCTGAAATGTGTATTCATTTCATTAGCCAGTTTTTGATTGGATCTTTTATTTTGGAGCTCTAATTTTTTGAGTTCTTTATATATTATAGATACTAGCCCTCTGTCTGAGGAATAGCTAACAATTTTTTTTTTCTCATTCTGCCGGTTGTCTTTTCATTTGTTGGTTGTGTGTGTGTGTGTGTGTGTGTGTGTGTGTGTGTGTGTGTGTGTGTGTGTTTTCTGTGTAGAAGCTTTTTAATTTGGTATGGTCTTGTTGGTTGTGGTGGTGGCTCATGCCTGTAATTCCAGCACTCAGTAGGCTGAGGCAGGAGGATTGCTGTGAGTTCGAGGCTAGCCTGAGCTACATAGTGACTTCAAGGCCAACCTTAACTACAAAGTGAGACCCTGTATTGAAAAACTAAAACAAAACAGAACTCTAAAAACACAAAAAACAAAACTTTGATATGGTCTCATTTGTTAATTTTCTGTACAACCAGGATTCTGTTCATAAAATCCTTTCCTATGCATATTACTTCAAAAGTTTATCTGCTTTATCTATCAGCAGGTTGTGTTTTTGTCTTGAGATTTAAACCTTTGATCAGTATGAGTCTAGACTCAATCTTATGCACATGGATAGCCAGTTTTTCTAACACTGCTTATTGAAGACACTCTCTATTCTCCTGAACATGTTTTTGGTCTCTTTGTCAAAGATCAAATAGTTGCACGTTCTTGGGGTTATTTCTGCATCTTCTATTGTTCTCATTAATCCTCATGTCTGGTTTTGTGCCATGTCCTATGCTGGCTTTTTAAATTGCTGTACCTTTATAACTTCACATCTGGGATAACGAAGTTTCCCCCTTGCACTTGTTGCCCAGGACTGCTTTTCTTATTTTGGGTCACTTCTGGTTCTAGCTGGTCTTCTCTAAGTCTATGAAGAATTCAGTTTACTTATTTATATTTGCTTTTTGAATGACAGTTTTTTTTCATTGGAACCTTGTTTTTTATTATCTAATCATATATTTGATTTTTGAACAACTTCAGCTCTTTATTTGTATTAACTAGAAACTTCAGAACAATGTCAAATAATTGTGGGGAGGATAAGCATCTTTTTTGTTTTATGTAAATAATTTTATGATATTTAATCACATCTACATATTAGGACTGGCCCTTATTTGTTATTATTTAAATTATTTTTATATATTGTTATATTCATCTTGTTAGCGATATTTTAGCCACACAATGAGATCATTTAGAATTCTGTTTTTATTATAACTCGAATCATTTTTATACTAAATTATTATTTCTTCTTAAAAATTTTTAAATCTTTATTGGTACATTACATATATGCATCATGATTGCACTCCATCATTGGGATTTGTACCAGTATAAGACACAACTTAATTTTCATTTTTTTTCCATAGCCCAACACACCCTACCACCCCCCCATATACATAAAATTTGTTTCCTTACTTTTTTGTTACAAGCTCATCATCTTTCCCCCTTCAACGTATTTTACAGTGAGCATTATTCTATTTCACAATATATAACATACAATTCTAGGACTCATTTACATCTTTATTTTCTCATACCAGAGAAAAGATGCGATATATACCTATCTGTGCCCTATTTATTTCACTTATGAGGATTATTTCATACAATGAACTATGAGGTTTTTAACTTTATTTCAGAGGTCTAAAGTGTTTGTAACAAAAGAATTATCTGTTTCTTTAACTCATGCAAAAATGTGTCCGTAGGATGTAAAACATGGGTATTTCACTGGTTTCCTTATTATTTATATGGTAATTAATCTATTAATATTTCTTACCAATTCCAGAGCCAGGATTCATAAAATATTTCCCAAGAGAACTGTTCATTTTGTTTAGTTATTATTTATCTATTATAATGATTTTACAGATTTTATTTTTTAATTTAAACACAATTTAATTATACTTACTGCTTCTTACTGTTGAGTTAACCTTGTATACTTTGAAGAAAATTTGTTTACCAATGAAACATTTTTACTCAGAACTGAAAGTAATTTTTTAAAAAACTGGAATTTTTCTAAGGTTTTGAGAAATGTTATACCCTTTTTCAAGTTTTGCTATTAGGATTTTAAGTTTCATAAAACAGTTGAGAAATGCATTTACTTCTTTGTAATAGGGTTATTTTTCCTTCAGTATGAGATTGAAGGCATCAATAATGTTTTCTGGACCTACGGTTTGGAGGGATATTAGTAATAGCAATTCTGGGCAACCCATCTGGGACCCATCTTGTCTCTCAGGAGCTACTCCAATTTTCCTTGTTATTCCTTGTTATAATTCCCCAGTGAATTTTCCTACTGTAATCCCATTATTCCCTAGGATTCAGTCTTCAATTTCCGGGAGGATGAATTTGTACCTCTAACGTCTAGCAGGTTGGAAGTTACTGTTGTTGCCCCTCTGTCATCTTGAAGGTCACAGTGAGATGCTTGGAATGAGGTACATGTTTGCTTTGTTTCATGGCATCCCTAAATATTTCAGACTAGATTCTTGATTGTGCCTCATTTAGGTAATTGAAAATGTCATCTTCTTGTTTGTCAGTCACTTTTATCTTGTCTTTATGTTAAAATGGTGATGGATTTAAGTTTAGAGCATGGGAAGGTTATGATGTGCTTTTGTTTATTTGATGCAACATTTTTTTTTGGCAGGGAGAGTCTTATATTTGTTTTTATGCTACATATAGACTTACCAGTTGCTAAATTAACTTATATACTTTGCTTGATTTTTTGGTGGTTACAAGGTGGCTTGTCTTGTTTTAGACAGTGGTACTGGGGAAAGGTGACACTATTGCTTCCTTAGTAGACTGTGACACTAACCAAAAATGTGGATTTGGTTTGTAAAATGAGGCAAAAGAGGAAATATGTGGGGAAAACACATGCACACAGTCTTTATCTGTCCTTCATAAATCTCTGAGAAACAGTGGCTAGTTCTCCAGCTGGTTAACCATTCCGGTGCAGCTGCCACTCTCAAAGCAGTAGACACGTTTCCCAGCACCTTCTACTTGATCCTCCACTGAAACCAGTGGGAATGTTGGCCAGACTGGCAGCTGGATTCCTTTCCAGAGACAGATCTCGGGTTGGGTGGAATCACTGAAAGCTGAGACTGTACCTGAGGGGCTATAGCTAGGGCAACGCTTCAGTGGATGCCCGAGGGCTCCTCAGTGGAATCTGGGTCCTGACAGCCTGACTGGGTGACTTATCTGTCATCCTCTTCCTCACTCCTCAGTAAAGTGAGAGATGAAACTCTTAGTGATTTTCTGGGATCCTCTGTCC
>PVIR01045217.1:0-10826 GCA_004026965.1 Petromus typicus
CCTTCAGGAATCTGTACTAACAAGGAAATAAAAACAAGGCTCTCTACATAAATCTGCTGCATGGCTGTATTTACACTATCTATGGTTTCAAAATTAAGCCATAAGCACCATCAATAAGAAACACCAAACACTGCAGCATCAATTAGAATGATCAAAATCTGTCTTTCAATGCTAGCAATTCACAATCAAGTATTTCAGTGTGTTTGTGTTATAATTAAGCTGCACTACCATGGCAAAGACATATGAGTTTTTACTAAATGTTAAAACCTCGAATTCTTTTGACCCCTAAAACATCGACTGAATTGCTATGTCTGTTTTAAATTTTTACAAGTTTTTATACCATTCAGCAAAATCACAAGCTAACTAGGTAAAAACAGCTAGAAAAGCAGAATATAGAAATATTAAATATCCATGTAATCACCTAATCTAATATCAAAATCAAGGGCAAGAGACATTAATCTGTTATGTTTAATTCACTGAACGCATGAATAGATTGATGCATATCCAAAACACTATTGCAATGCTTTCTTAAGGACAGTAAAAATGTTGTCATAGTAACATTATCTTTTGATATTGCTGAACACAAGACTTTCCCTGAGGTGTAAACATCAAATAACTTGAACAGCTTTACACATCAGCCCCATTAAACAGTTTATTACAACACTACATCTATTGTAATCAAAGTGGTGCTGTTTACAGACATTATCATATGAACATTTTTAACAAGAACAAACTACTATAAAAACAAGCATTTACTTGACTTTGTCTTTCCAACTGCTTGCACATTATAATGGCCAAATGTATATAACCAGTAATAAAGTTGCAAAAGCTATTAAGTTTTTAAATCACACATTTTCCTTCAAATAAAACAGTTAAGCAACATAAAAAATAAAAGTAGAGCTACTGGTTACCATTTATGCAGATTTGCTTTATTCAGATCTATTCCTGTTCAGTTTATCCATGAATCCTTACAGGTTCAGTTCAATCACAAGAAGCAAACTGCTGGAAAGCGTCATTTTCCCCATGAAGACTGTTATCTTGGAAGGTGTTCCTCTTCCTTCAGCTGTAATGTGTCAAAATTTGTGATGTAGATTTTGCTATTCCCCAAAATTCACAGAAAAACGTTGGCTTAACTATACATACACAAGTCGTGCATCTACTTCTGTTATGTATTCTAACACAAAGTAAGAATAGAAACAGTAGCTGCATACGTGGTGGAGAAATGCTCCTAATTCAACTGATTATTCAAAATGAGACATTCTGAATTCACTCTTCTTAAATGTTGTCTTTCAAATTTAATGATGGAATAGAAATTAAAATATAGCAGCTAATGTTTCTATGATGATGCAGTCATAATCCATTTTCTAAAAATATGATGCATACTACAAAAATAAACGCCAAAGTGCTTGGATGGTTTTAATGTAGATATTTTTCATTTACCCACATATTAATTCTATATGAACTCATTTAACAATTAAGTGCTGAGTTGAATATAAAATGCAATAAATTTTACAAACTGACTGTTTATTTGACAGTATACAGGTACTTCTGCAATTGTTATAAATCAAATAGTGTTCCATGTTACAAAATTTATAAATAGAAAGCTCAGTATGGACATTTAAATATATGACATCCACGTACAAATCTTTAGACATAATACAATTTGAGACATTTACTCTATTCCACCTATACTGAAGTGCCTAGACTGACCAAAAACAAGCTAAATGGAAATCTACAATGATTTCATTGAAAACTCACATAAAGGAAAGAAAAAAGGAAACAAACTTCAAGGTTGACAAAAGAAGTATTTAATTAACTTGCATATCAGTCATCAACTAAGTACCAACTATTTAAAGTATAAATTCCAAAAGGGCAATGTAAAAGCAATATAAGTCTATTGGGCACAATGTTTAGTGATATTCTGCCACAAAAATAAAACTTTTTTTTGTTTTTTATTATTTGTTTTTTTTTTTTTTGAGACAGGGTCTCATTATGTAGTTCAGGCTGGGCTGAACTTTCTAAATACTGGCCTCGAACTTGCAACCATCTTCCTGGCTCACCCTCTCAAGTGCTAAGGTGTGTGCTACCACCCCTGGCTGTTATACTATTCAAGTAATTTCTATCACAAGTATAAATTTTATCTCTTTTTACTATATGTGCTACCGAGGCAAGCAAAATAAATCTCTTTGTTCCTTTTCCTATGTTGAAAACATATTAAGAGCATCAGTACACATATTTATTCATATTGCCTAACAACACTGGAGACCTTATAACTGTACAAGGAATAAAAACCCAAATGTTAAAACAACAATCTTCTTCTAAATAGTTTCTATACATTTGTATTTTTCAAAGAGATACTTTAGCCATTTCTAATATTATCTCTTATTTCACTTTCATCTTATGCTGATAAAAGTTTATTTTGTGGAATTATTTAATAGAAAAAAAAAGTCAATTTTCAATTGCTTTATTACTTATGATGCTTATTTATCTGCCTGTCTATTTTATCTAGTCGGCTAACTAGCTAGGGGACTGAACCCAAGACTACATGCACCGTAAGCCATGAGGCCCATCACTAAGCTACACCTCCAGCCTAGCAATGCATTTTAAAAAGCTGCTAAAAATATTAGATGAAGCATATGCTCTAATTTTAAAACTGAGTACTACAAAAACATCTTATATCCTTAAATATTTTATTGTGTTGTAAAGAATGGAGTGGATCACTAAGAGGAAAAATTATTTAAAATTAATGAGCAACACAATATTCAATTCTTCCAAAAACCATACACTATGTCCTATATCTGTATTATCATTCCAACAGAGAATTTTACTAGTTTTTGTATAGAGAATCTTATTTATGAAGTTACAATGTACATCTTATTTCTTGCTTGATTATACTTCATGGGTCTTTACTATTAATTCTAATTTTCACTGATACAGATATAAAATTTGGGGGATAGTCATTTCTATTTCTAAACATTTTACATTTATTTATCCATTTGGATACACAAATTTTACAGTCTCAAAAAGGAAGCAAATTAAAGGCAATACAACCCATTTCCAAAAATTCAACTCCAAGTAACAATCTCAAATGTCTATATAGACATCTACAAAGTTATCTAAAGGAAACTTAAAAGTAACAAATACATTCAATGTTTATGTTCTCAGAATATCATTTGGTCAAAGCCACACAATAACTTGTTTCAGCTACCAGTTATAAAAAGAACCTATGTAAACAGCTGTTTAAACAACTAAGACCACAATGGAACCCATAGCTTCTAAAGTCTATAAACTAATGTGACATCAAGTAAATGTCAAAACATTTGACATTTATCAAACCAGAGAAGGGCCTGCATTTTGAGATAATTAATGTAAGAACAAGGTACCCAAAATCTTCAATGTTTCTGTTAGAAATTTACCTAAGCAAATTTGTTAGCATTAGTATTTAAAGTCATGGAAAACTCATCGTTTAAGTAAAACAAATATATATATTTGATAGAGCATCTTAAAAAATAGATTTTAATATTAATATATTGAACTAAATGGGTTTTTACGTAGTTGCATTGTTTTTAATTTTGTGAAATAAAATTTACTGTCCTCTGAAAATTTCTCTCTGAGAGGAATGGAGATCAAGTAGGCAAGAGAAACAAGTGTGCAAATATATATTAACTTTTTTTAAGATAAAAATGTCCTCTACAAGGGCTGGCTTTGACAGCACATGTACTAAAAAAGTCTTCTTACAATATTATTACACAAAGGAAATTCTGTTTCTTGCAAATGTTTACAAAAAATTCTACCAAAACCTTGTATTTTTATCTTTCTACCTGTGGAGACAGTACTTACCTCATTTCAAATTATCACTCAATATTAAACATATACATAATTGTTATTCTAGGCAATCCACTAAATAATAGAAATAAAACTCCATCACACACACCAAAAAATCAGCTTTGCCTCTGAAAGGTTCACAAAATGGACACTTCAAAATAAACTCTTTGATGTTGAGAATCCACTGCTAATTAAAACACCCTACCATGGAGGGCAAACTCAAAATCTGGATATCATAAATGGCACCCTTACCCTTTATTGGTTATTAGGTTTTCTTTAAAACAATACTAAATATTCATTCAAAACATTATTCAAAACAATCTAATTTACAAACTGAAACAATGGTAATAAATTTCACACTGAGATGAAAGTGAGAGCAAGGTGACTCACATTAGCATTGAATTTTCTTAAACAAAGCATTAATCATTTATAGACAAAATGATATTCTTCAACCACAGTGAGCAAAACACATCAGCCATTCACGGGATCACTTTCTACCCTCTTCTGTCACACTAAGCAGACAGCTGGGTAGTCAGACAGGTTTTACAAATAATACTAAAAGCAAGGAAATTAGAACTGAAGTACTTGACAGCTAGCATATCCAGATGAAACAAAATAATTAGGACATATGGGTAAACACAAGAAAACATCTAACAGGGAAATATGAGGTAGATCTCAGCTGACCTAACAGTTGCAGAAATAAGTTTTAAATCTTATGAGCAGTCATCATTTACCACAGTCAAGACAATTTACTTTTCATAAGTCTGAAGGTAACACTAATTCCTAAGGCAATATAATGTCTTTTTAACATATAAGTAAAGAACTTTTTATTCTTGTAGCATTTTTGGTTTTTGCCCAAATTCACATAAAACTCTAACAAGGTGAATAAGCAGTACAAAGCATCTTAAACCCTGTGCAGCAATAAAACCTAAGAGCATGATATTTATGGTAGAAGTAATCACAGTCAAGGAAATATGCTTATTTAATCCAGAATCCCATATACAAAACTTTTATTGATAAATGTGTAACAATTTGAGAATACGTAAAACCTCAGAAGATGGTAAAAGAGAAAGCCTGAGTTTATGAGTATTTTTAAAATACTTTGTTTTATTACTCTTTAGCACAAAAGAAAAACCTGTTAACAGGAATTTGCTGAGTAGGACTGTTCCAACAAGTATTAAGAGGAACACAACCTTAAAATAACTCAATTATGAAGGTAAAAATTATTTCTCTAAGATGTGTACAATTTAAAATCAGTTATTTTGCTCAGAGTGGTCTCAGAATAGAGGCAAAAAATACAAATATGAAGCACAATGTATTTACATACTGAAATTTACAATATTAGTATTTTCTCATTAAAATATAGTCTATTTGAACTTAGATATTGAATGCTTTTGGAAAAACTAATACATTTTAAAATGAAAATGTAATTAACATTATCCAACAGTTCAAACACAAAAAAACTTAAGATGGGACAGACATTAACAGTTCGCCAACATTATTAAGTTTCCAGTTAAATTAAGAGCTTGCCCTTTTACCCATTCATCATCGTTTTAATAATAGATTACATTATTATTTATGTATGTACAAACTTACTACAGACATTCACTTTGGCTTTCAAGTCACCCTTATTTCACTTTTCCAAACATTTACATGAAAGCTCAAAAGGACTCATATTTAAAAACTTCTAAAGAGGTCAACAGACCTTATGATGGCAACAAAATTTGTAAATTTTTTTTTGTTTAAAAAAGATTTTTCACTTCAATATATTTAATTCCAGTTCCCACCCCTATATTCACATCTACTTCCACAATAAATACTGTTTGCTATAGCAAAGATACAATGACCCAAGATAACAATTGTTTCATATTGGAAAGACTTATGTAAAATTTTGCTTGGATGAAGGCATATAACAGTATTACAACTCAATTCTGATTAATGTACAAACAAAACATGGGAATTTTGGTATGATATACATCAGTGACTAAGAAAAATGTCAACAGTAGTTTTCGCGTGAGGAATTCATAGTTAATGTCTGAATGTAATGAAACTCAAATCATGATATAGTAAGTCCACTCATACTGCTATGTATATTCGAACTATCTAAAATTAACAGTGAGATTTTCAAAAGGAACTTATTTGGTTGCCTATGCTAGATTTACTAAAACCGGTAAGAAAACTGTCATTAGTTTATCTCCAGTATGAAGTGATTCTGAGGACCATTGATGGGTACATGGTACATCAATTTTGGAGATGACTAAAAATGTATTCAAATTTCAGTTTCATGTCTTCAGTAACTATAGCTTGGTAATATACAAAAGTCTAAAAAAGTAACTAAATCTTGTAACCTTCCTATAAATAAAATGGCTCTAAGGGTAAGCATTTCAAATAATAATCTGGCCTCAATTCACCATAAGCAACTCCTGAACATTAATGCAAAAGATGGGCTAAAATGTTCAACTCAGGGGGAAAAAAGCTACAACGAAAAAAAAAAAAAAACTATACCAGTCAAATTTAGTGCTCAGGTTTACATGATACATCACTCAATTTGTACATCCAAAAGCAATTACCCATTTCAGTAAGATTAGTTTTAAAAGTGGAAGATGGTTTGTCTCATATTGAAATGTTTTGAGACATAATATTGTAATACAACATGGAAAATTGCATAAAAAAATCTTGATACATATTTAAACTGTATACTCAAGATACAAGGAAAAGTATTAGCATGGGCCTTCTCAGTTCAAAAAGCCTTTACAGTTGTAAATAATGTAAACAGCTATTTGTATTTCATAAAAGTAAGATTTACATGCTTATTTTCTACAAATATTCTTCAAAATGGATCTCATTTGCTAATATTTGTTATAGTTAACGAGACTTCTATTCTGTCACAGTTATATACATTTGAAAAAGCCTTTGATTTTGCCCATTACAATTTAAATACTAACAATTACCATAATGGAATTTTCACTAAGTCCCCCATGATCACTAAAAATCAAATCACAGAGTATTTACCTAGAAAGGGTTTGTTTTAAGTCTAATTCAATTTGGATATGCTACCAACAAATGGAGAAAAAATATTTCTGCTCACAGAGTAACCTCTGTATCGCATGCACAAGATTCACAATTCCCCCCTTTACACGAATATGCTGTTCACAGATATAAAAAAAAATTACATGTGAAAATGAATTATAAACAGACAAGTCTTTACTGTATGAAAAACATACATAAGAAATAGTCGTAAAATACAGAAAAAAAGACAATGATTATGGTTCATGAGTGAAACATCAAAGAAAATTATCTTAATGTTATTGTAATGGGAGATGTATAGCTTAATACATTTTTAAAATTTAAAATATGTAAACTGAACCCATTTTAATTTCTTAACTTACACTTTCTCTGGAAATTAAAGGATAATATTTCTTTTAAAAACAAAAATTAGATGCCAGGGAAAGTCCCATTTCTAAAAGTATTTTTTTCTTAAAAAACTTTCAAAGCTAAGAAAATATTCTCTTGTATTTATAAACTATTACAGTGTTTTTCTTTAGAAGTTTTAGGGACAAATTAGATTTACTGAAGGCAATATAAAAATTTTACTTTTGAAAATCCAAGCACATTTTTTCTATCTGTAGTAACTCTCCTATTAAGTACTTAAAATCACATGCAAACTATGTGATTACAAAAACCCCAATTTGTAGCTTTTAGAAGTACATAATGAGTCCTCTTGATTATTTTTCTTGCTTTAAGGCCATTAACAATCTCAAACCTGTAACTCAGCAATACGATACTGAAGGATAAAAGGTCAAAATTTTTACCTGTGATCACTTACCTGCTATTTGTCTCAGATGTTTCCAGACGATTAAATTCAGAACAAGTACTTGGACCATTTAAAATGTAGGTATATACTGCATAAACAACAGCCCTGGAGTTATAATCACTGTTAACAGTACTCACGTTAAATGTAACAGGTACAGGAATACTCACCTTCTAACGATGACGATACTCTCGCTCTCGGTCACGCTCTCGGTCACGGTCTCGGTCACGGTCACGGTGTCTCTCTCTCTCCCTACTTCTCTCTCTATAATAATCATCATGGCGATCTCTACTACGGGATTTATGACGCCGACTCTTTTCTCGTGATCTACTATGGTCCCTCTCTCTTGATCGTTCACGTCTTCTAAAAGAAATTACTGGATTAATGCTCTCCATAAATGGATAGTTAAAAAGCTATTCACTATACTTGACTCTACCACTTATGGATTCACTCACTCAGTTGGCTATGGTCTGAAACACTCAACTCAACACCATTCTGATGCAAAAGGAACAGAATCTCACACAGTCCTGGCTCTGTTCTGCCTCAAGGGTGAGTCATCTCTTGGTGCAGCATATCCGTACTCTGCATGCTACCTTTATATGCTCCCCTTTGTCTTTTAGTAGCTATCTCAGTTAAGGTACAGACTCTCATGGTTTTGCAGTGCTCATATCCAAGAAAGAATAGTACTGTTTGCAATTTTGATACGGTTCAAGTGAAAAAGCAAAAAAAGCTCTTGACTTCATATGGAAAGAAAAAAAAATCATTACTGAAGTTGCTAATATCTTCAATAGGAAGCTGTGAAATTGTGAGGGAAAAAGAAATTTGTGCTACTTTTGTGGTTCCATCTCAAAATGAAGAGTTACAGCCAGCATGTGCTAATTGCTTGGTTAAGATGGACATGACACTGATTTACAATTCAATAGTATCTGCGGTTTCAGGGATCCAGCTAGAACACATCCTTGTGAATAAGAGGAACACTAGATTTTGGTGTTTTATGTACACGTACCATCTCCCCACAAGGAAAATTGTTTATTTACTATGTAAAATACAAATAGAATTTTTTTAAAAAGTCTAAGGCAAGCAAAGAATTTTGTAGTTGAGGTCAATCATCCTGTCCTGCCAATGCTAATAGCTACCAAATTATCAAGCATGAACCGAAAAAGTTATTCTTAAAAATATTTGCCAAAAAACTGAGAATAAAACACATTGGGAAATACACATTATTCACCTACATTAATAACTAATTATCAATCACTTATTAATAATTACTTAATTGATACGTAGATAAAATGACAAATCAACTGTGTCTCAAAATAACATCAAGTGTAAAATTCACAGAAATCACCCAATATACAATGGGCTCAAATAGATAAATATTAGCACCTATTAACATAAATCACCCAAATGTAGACAAATGGCTCTTCATGCCTGTGGGCTATATTCATATTCAACACACCACCTATTGAAAATATTTGGCAAAACAAAACACGAACTGCAACTGTACAGGAATATGTAAATTTTTTGTCCCTGAACAGTACAGTACAATGACTATTTATATAGCATTTACATCAGGTATTTTAAGTGAAGAGATGATTTAAAGTACACAGGACTATAAATGGCAGGAGGGAGAAATAGCATACAGTGTATGCAAGGATATATATAGATTATATGCAAGTATTTTATGAGGTATGACCACCAGCAGATTATGATATTCTCAGTAACCCTAGAATCGATCCCCTCAGGTATAAAGGGGCCATTATTCTATGGAAGTATGTTTTCCAATCCCAGCTTACTAAAAAATGACTTATCTACACTCCACTAAACTACCGGTTAAGCTGTGAAGGTTAGGCAGAAAAGCCTGATAGCTGTGATCAGTAGAGAGGACTGCTATTGCATTTCCATCCTACCTCATAAGTGGAAATGTTTTTATCAACTGCCTTTATTTTTGGGGGGTTTTTTGGTTATAGTTCAGGCTGGCCCTCAACCCACCATGTAGCCCAGGCCCACCTCGACTCACAGCAATCTTCCTGCCTCTGCCTCCAGAGTACTGGATTATAGGTGTGAACCACCTCACCTGGCAGTGTGGTAAGTGGTTACCAGGGATTGAACTCAGAACCCTGCGCTTGCCAGACAGATGCCAGAACCACTGAGCTAAATCCCTAGCCTATCAACTGCCTTTAAAAAAAAATAACTGGAGTTTAAGGCCTAAAAAGCATTTTAAAATCCTAAGATTGCAATAAGGAAATAACAATTGTCCACAATTCATGTACTTCTGATCTAGACAGCTAGACTTAAAAATTATTAGGTGTTGGGCCGGGGAATTAGCTCACTGGTTCCGGCGCCTGTCTTGCAAGCGCAAGGACCTGGGTTCGATCCCTGGTAACCACATACAATACTGGGCGTGGAGACTCACACCCAGCAGCAATCAGTACCACATACCACAGTGCTGGGTGTGGAGGCAGAGGCAGGAGGATTGCTGTGATGTGAGTTGGAGGCTGAGCTCAGGGCCAGTCTGAACTATACAGCGAGATCCTGTCTCAAAAAAAAAAGAAATTATTAGGTGTTGAGTTCTTCAATCAAGGTAGGATTTCTGACTGTGGATTTAAAATATTAAAGACAATGCTCAGTAAAGAACGTTATATGACAATCTGTTCAGACCTAATGATCTTTCCAGTGGGAAAAAGTGATAGAAATAAGGGCTAGGGTTGTAGCTGAGAGGCACAGCACCTGCCTGGCAAGCACAAAGTCCTGAGTTTGGTACCAAGGGAAAAAAGGACAAATTTCTTTTTGTTAACTTTATGAAGATGGCTCTACTTCCAGATAAAGTAAACATAAGGCAGAGTTAAGAGTATCATGTGAAGATTAGGTATCAAGAACATACAAAATTTCAAGATTAGTAATAATGCTAAAAAAGGAACTAATTAAAAACTTAAGAAATAGGGCCGGGGAGTTAGCTCAGTGGTTCCGGCGCCTGTCTTGCAAGCGCAAGGACCTGGGTTCGATTCCCTGGTAACCACATAACAATACTGGGTGTGGAGACCCACACCCAGCAGCAACCAGTACCACATACCACAGTGCCGGGTGTGGTGGCTCACGCCTGTAATCCCAGCACTCGGGAGGCAGAGGCAGGAGGATTGCTGTGATGTGAGTTTGAGGCTGAGCTCAGGGCCAGCCTGAACCACAAAGCGAG
>PVIR01045218.1:0-10829 GCA_004026965.1 Petromus typicus
CTCCAGGAAAATCTTGGAGGCCAAACAGAAGTTGAGTTAGGTCAGGACATAGAGTCAGGTTGGAGCCCTGTTGAGGATGGGCCTCCCTTGGTGATTTCCCCAGGATGCATCTCCCTCCTGTTGTCTTTGGATTGGGAACCTAATCTAAGTGTGGTTCCTGGCTCATATTTCTCACTACTGTCTTCTCCTGCTGCCTCTCAGGAACAAAAAACTTACTCTACTCATTTCATCCAATGGCTCACACTGCACAGCGATCACAGTGACCACAACAGAGAACAACTTAGAGGTTTGAGTCTCTCTCATGGGACAAAGATAACTCATCCTCGGGTGAGACACCTGACACCTTTTTCACACGGACATGAGATCATGAGAGCCCAAGAACCTGCCCAATGTCTTAGGACCAGGGAAGATCAGAGGCAGATACAGCCCAGTGCAATCTATAGGAACCCACAGTTGTTTCTTAACCTGCTCACTGTCTCCTGCACCTGGCCCTGTTACAACTCCTAGTGTTCATTTGCCTCCTCCACTGAGCTTCCTCAGACCTGAACCACAAATGTACTGAAAGTGCCCCTGAAGAGTGGCTTTAAAGAGCAATATCTTGGTTTGTGATGTTGAGTTATAACTGATCATAGTACCTACTGTGGTTCCCATGGGCTGGGGCTACAGCACTGAGCCCCTGCATATACCTTTAATTCCCAGAGTGACAAATCATCACTGGAACAGTGAATAGGAGGCCCTTGAGTACACTCCAGGGCTCCCTGAGCCAGCCAACCCTTTGAAGTCACTGTGCCACTCACTACAGAGCTGGGGGTAGCATTTTTAAGAATATGGGGTTTCATGGTGGGTCCTATCTGAACACCCACTCCTCAGCTAGTCATTGTGCACTTTTTTCCCAGGCTTACACATCTGTCCTGGGAGATACTTGGAACAGGAGGATGGGTCCTAAGGCCCCATATCTCTTAGCCTTGTCTTTTTGGGCATTCTTCCCCCATGATATAAGTCTGCCAGGGGTTTTCCTGAGTGAGTGCACACTCTTTATAATCCCAGAAGCCCTTTCAAGGCTCTCAGGTTAGAAATACGGATGGACCAGCTGGAGGCCAAGTCGACCTTTTTGACAGAATATGCCCACTCCCTCGAATACCTTTTCCACCTACTCTCTGTGTGAGCAAAGTCCATTTATGACCATAATCAATTCCTCTCAGAGTTATCACTCAGTGTGCAGTGTCTCAGGGTTCTCTGTAACTTCTTTGATAACCACTGTCCCCACTGTGATCTAGGGTGCTTGTTGATATTCTTTCTTTACCCTCTTTCTCTCTCTGTCTGTCTCTTTGTTTGTCTCTCTGTCTCTACTCTGTTTCACTCACACACACACACACACACACACACACACACACACACACACACCTTCAAATTTGTTTGGCTGAGACTCAATATTATTCTTCTCAAAAGGATCAGCCTAACACATGAAGACTCTTGTGCAGCCTGGAGCTCAAGAGCTTTCAGCACCTCTGACAAACAGCCAAAGGAGTCCATGCTGATGATGTTGTCTGAGTAACAGCTCATTCGAGCCCCAGCCAAGGATGCCCATTATATGCAAGAGAATTAGGAGAGAAGGGCTCAGGTGTCTCAGGGAGAAATGGGTGGAATTAAGATTTCAGCATGAATTCCAGTGGTCAGTGCCTCAAGTCAGAGCCCACAGGAGTTGTGGCTCACCACTGGACAGTTGTGAAGATCAGGGAGCTCCTGCCTAGTCTTGCCTGGCCTTGCCCTGGGTGCACACTGTCATGTGTGTCCCCTAAGGAAGACTGTCATAACCACCTCTATGCAGTAAGCACAGCAGCCAATAAGAAGAGACGGCATGGGCACATGTTCCTGACAAGTCCTCACAGTGGCAACTCATGTAATTGCAAAGGGGCAGTGCTTCAGAGATTCCTTTAGAGGAAATGGCCTCCCCTTATCTGTGGCATCCCAGCTGGCAGAGGATAACTGTGAAGGAGGGAATTCTGGCATCATGTGAGGAGGCAGATGTCACAGCATGTGAGTCTGCATGTCCATTTAGTTCTTATGCAAAGTCAATCACAAAGCAAACTTATCAGGATCAGAGAGATTTTCAGATATGCAACAGCACAGTGTGGAGCTAGAATGAGTTGGGCACAGGGAAACCTGACTTTAAGTCCAGGCTCTCTAGGTTGCCATTTTAGCCAGATGACTTAAGTTCAAGGCTTTATATCTCATTTTAGTCAAGTAGGCACAGGAATGCCCTACACAAAGAGTCATGGAAAAAGCTAGTGCATGTCTCGAACAGAGTACGTGCTGAGACAATACTCATTCCTTTCTCTAAATGTTATCAAGACCCACACAGAGGTAGTGGTTTGGAAATGAGAAAATCTGCAGTATCTTTATAACCAGGTCCTTTCTACTTCATAAGCACTGAAACTGAGAGCACTGTGTCCTTGATTTATCCAGTGAGCACTGCCACAGTGCCAAAAAGCTTCTCTCTCTACTGTCTCCATTCCTGGGGAAATGACCTCCTTTTGTGAGAGCACTGCCCAGACTAGAGAAGACATTTCTTTTCTCTGGATCTCTGTGAATGACAGATTTGGAATGATCACCCATGAAGGGTACTCTCCTGCTCAGTGACTTCCTGTCAACCCACTCAATGGTGAGCACATAATAAGTGCTCAGCAAGTGTTTTCAGGTACTGTGATGTGGATTCCAAAACAGGACATATGGTAGAAAGAGAGCCTGACTTTGGTAAAGCACTAGCTTCGACCCCAGAACACTCTCCAGGGATCCCACCTCACTCATCCCTGAGTCTACCTGTAAAACTGCTCCTCACTACTCAGGTGGAAGTTCTTGAAGCTGGCAGAGAACATTCTATTGTTCTAGTCTTCCATTTCTATGAACAGAGAGTAGGATTTTGTATAGGTGAGTTGGTGCACCGCCTCGTTGCCCAGCCAGTACTCCCCAGCTGGGTCTTCAAAGCCCTATTGGGAAGAGGGATAGGGTAGGCTGAGTACCCAAGAAAGAGTCTATGTCCCTGGAGAAGATACTAGTCTGAGCAGGTCCTCTGTCGGTTCACACCAAACCACTGTTTGTAATGATCAGCATAAAGAGTCTGATATGTGGGAGACCACATATTGGAGGAAATGTAGCAACACATTTCAATCCACAATAAATAAACAATAAATTATGTTCTTTGAAGTTGAGAAACAGAAAATTAATCTTAGATTCTATAAATGATAACAGCATCTACCTTTGTGGGTCTATTGACCATACAAGGGCATGAAGAGGGTTCTGGAGTGATGGAGGGTATATGTGTAGGTCTGAATAAGTGACATGAGTTAACACTAAGGTGAAATTGCTGTGCATTTACCTATGTTAGTGCCAAGAAATATAAACATATTTAAAATCAGAAGAGGAGATGAAGTCTTGCTACCAGTATTGAGAAGCAGAAACCGAAGGATTTGACCAAAAAATCTTTCAAGAAAAAGGACAGGACACACCTTATCCTGCACAATATTTGTTAGCTGAGGGCCCAAGTACCAATGAAATTTAGCTCAGGATTTAGTTCACTATTTCTGCAGACCACCTTGCAATTGCAATGTCCTGAGTTCAGTCCCCGTCACCAACAAACAAATAAAACATGTCATGGACAAAGCAACACAGCAAGCTTTCTTTATAATATAATCACTTGATTTTTCATTTCTATTATCATTCATTCATACTATCTTCTAAAAAGAAGTCAATCAGTCAAAAACACCCTGACTTAATGGGATATATTTATTTTTTATCCAACGGAGTAGAGAGAAGACATACATAATATTATTGCTGTATTTCCTTGGGAGTAACTTTTCTACTTTTTTCAACTCTTGAAAAGATTGAGAGTTTTCATGTCAATGTGTAAACCTAGGCATATAATCATAAAAGTCCCAGATTTAAAAAAATAAATGAAATACTGAAAGCACCCAGAGAAAAGGAAACAATTACATTCCAAGGAAAGCCCGTCAGGGTCACAGAGGACTTCTCAACTCAAACACTCAATGCAAGAAGAGCCTGGAGTGAAGTCTTTCAAGCCCTAACGGAAAACAACTTCCAACCCAGATTAATGTATAACTAATGCAAAACTATCCTTCAAAATTGATGGAGAAATAAGACATTTCCATGACAAAGAACACCTGAAAAAATTCACAAATAATAAACCTGTGCTCCAAAACATTTTAAAGAATATCTTGGAGAAAAATAAGGAAACTTACAAATCCATGAAACCTAACCAAGTCAACCCATGGGACCAAACAAGAAACTGATGGGGAAAGGGCAAAAGTAGAATAACACAGCCAAGAACAAGAAAACATGACAGCAATAAATTTATCTATATCAGTCATAACCATTAATGTCAGTGGACTCAACACGCCAGTTAAGAGATACAGAATGGCAGAGTGGATCAAAAAGCAAGATTCTACAATATTCTGCATACAAGAAACACAATAATTCAGAAAGAAACTCATGGACTAAAAGTAAAGGATGGAAAACAGTACTCCATGCGACAGGAAACACCAAGAAAGCAGGAGTGGCGATTTTATTTGCAGACAGAATAGACTTCAAGCCAAAACTGATAAAGAGAGATAAAGATGGACACTATCTTTTAGTTCAGGGAAAAATCCAAGAGGCAGAAATCACAATCTTAAATATCTATGCTTCAAAATTAATGCACCCAACTATATAAAACAAACATTAACGTACTTGAAAAAACACATAAACTCCAATACAATAAAAGTAGGGGACCTCAATACCCAACTGTCACAAAGAGACAGATCGACAGGACACAAAGTCAGCAAAGAAATCCGTGAGCTCAACTAGACTCTTCAGCAAATGGATTTAAAATTTGCCTGCAGAGTATTTCACCCCACAAAGTCAGAATTTACATTCTTCTAAGCTGCTCATGGATCATTCTCCAAAATAGACCGTGTGTTCATTCATAGAACAGGTTTAAGAAAATATAAAGAGACTGAAGTAATCCCTTGGAGCTGAAAAGCAAAAAAAAAGGCCAGGATCTTCAAAAACACATGGAAACTGAACAACACTGCTGACCAACCAATGGGTCAGAGAAGAAATTAGAGAAGAAATTGAACAGTTCTTACAAATAATGAGAACCCCAGTACAACATATAGAAATGTATGGGACACAATGAAAGCAGTTCTATGAGGAAAATTCATAGCAGTGAAAGCCTACATCCAGAAAATGGAGCAAGCACAAATAAAGAATTTAAGGCTGAATCTCAAGCGACTAGAAAGAGAGGAGCAAAACAAACCCAAAGCTCGAACTAGGTAAGAAATTATAAGGATCATGGGAGAAATTAATGCAATAGAAACCAAGATAATGGTTCAAAAAAATCAATGAATTGAAAAGTTTGTTCTTTGAGAGGATTAAACGAAATTGATAGACCCTTAGCCAACCTCATTAAACAAAGGAAGGAAAAGGCCCATATCTCGGCTATTAGGAAAGAGAACAGAGAAATTACTACCAACCCAGAGGAAGTCCAGAGGATAATAAACACCTACATTGAAAATTTATACTTCAATAAAATGGAAAATGTAGAAGAAATGGATAGATTTCTAGACACATAGGAACTCCCAAAGCTGAATAAAGAAGATATAGAAATGTTAAATGCTCCAATAACAATCTGTGAAATTGAAAATGTAATTAAAAACTTGCCAACAAAGAAAAGCCCTGGAACTGATGGTTTTACTGCTGAATTCTATAAAACTTTTAAAGAAGAGTTAGTGCCTCTACTTCTGAAACTCTTCAATGAAATTGAAAAGAAAGCAGTACTCCCAAACTTATTCCCGGAAGCAACCATTACCCTGATTCCAAAAGCAGAGAGAAACCCAACCAAAAAATAGAACTACAGGCCAATATCTCTAATGAAAATCATTGCAAAAATCCTCAATAAGATCCTGGCAAACAGAATACAGAAAATTATCAAAAAAATTACACACACTGACCAAGTTGGATTCATCCCAGGGATGCAAGGATGGTTCAACATATGTAAATCAATAAACATTATACACTATACTAACAGGTTTAAGGATAAAATTCATGTGGTTATTTCAACTGATGCAGAAAAAGCATTGGACAAAATTCAGCACTCATTTATGTTGAAAACCTTAGACATCATACACTTTATACAGGATCCTAAAAACTGAATTAAAAAACTGCTGAACCTAGTTGCAAATTTTAGCTGCTTAGTTGGTTACAAGGTCAACATTCAAAAATCAAGAGCCTTTGTATACACAAACAGTAGGCCGACTGAGATAGAAATTGGAGAGTCAGTCCCTTTCACAATAGCACCCCAAAAATAAAATATCTAGGAATCAATCTAACAAAGGAGGTGAAAGACCTCTACTCTGAAAACTATAGCACTCCGAAAAAGGAGATAGAAGATGATATCAAAAAATGGAAAGACATACCTTGCTCCTGGGTAGGAAGAACCAATATTGTCAAAATGGCTGTACACCCAAAACTACTCTACACATTCAGCGCAATCCCGATTGAAATCACAAAAACATGATTCACAGATTTAGAGAAAAAAAAATCAAACTTTCATCTGGAACCACAAAAGACCTAGAATAGCCAAAGAAATTCTAAGCAACAGGGACATGGTGTGGGGTATTACAACTACAAACCTGAAACTATACTATAAAGCCACTGTGATGCAAACTGCAAACTGCATGGTACTGGCAAAATAACAGACCCGAGGATCAATGGAGTAGACTAGAAGATCCAGAAACTACTCCAGATACACTGAGCTACTTCATCTTTGACAAAGGAGCCAAAAATCCTTAATGGAAGAAAGATGGCCTCTTTAACAAACAGGGCTGGAAAACTCTGGGCTTTAACTTGCCAAAGACTAAAACTAGATCTAACTCTTTTACCATGTATCAAGCTAAAATCAAAGTGGATAAGAGACCTAAATAGTAAAACAGACACTCTAAACCAGTTGCAAAACAGGTTAGGTAAAACCCTCAAAGACATTGGCTTAAAGAAAGACTTCATGAACAAAACTTCTATAGCACAGAAATTGGCTGAGGAAATCTACAAATGGGATCTCATTCTTTTGAAAATCTTCTGCACAGCAAAGGAAATCACAAACAGAGCAAAAAGGCAACCAACAATGTGGGAAAAAATCTTTACCAGCTGTTCCTCAGATAAAGGGCTGCTATCTAGAATATATAAAGAGCTAAAAAAAACCCAGCCTACCCAAATTTAAAGACCCAGTTCAAAAATGGGCATCTGAAATGAACAGATATTTTGCAGAGGAAGAAGTAAGAGCAGTTAAGAAGCATATGAAGAAATGCTCAACATCATTAGTCATTTGAGAGATGCAGATGAAAACAACACTGAGATTTCATCTCACTCCTCATAGAATGGCTGCCATTTCAGACTCAGCGACTGGCAAATGTTGGCGAGGCTGCGGAGAAGAAGGAACCCTTCTCCACTGTTGGTGGGACTGTAGATTCGTATAACCCCTGTGGAAATCAGTTTGGAGATTCCTCAAAAAGCCAAGATTGGAGGTCCCATTTGACCTGGCCATGGCCCTGCTAGGTATATACACAAAAGAATTAAAAAACTCATTTCGCAGTGACATATGTGCACCCATGTTTATAGCTGCCCAATTTGTGATTGCTACATCTTGGAAACAACCCAAATGTCCATCAACTGGAGACTGGATAAAGAAACTGTGGTTCTTCTACAGAATGGGGTATTACTCTTCCATAAAAAAATGATAAGTTTGAATCATTTCTACTTAAATGGACATACCTTGAGGATGTCCTCATAAGTGAAATAAATAGATCACAGATAGGTACATATCGCATCTTTTCTCTGGTACGAGAAAATAAAGATGTGAATGAGTCCTAGAATTGTGTGTTATATATTGTGAAATAGAAAATGCTCAAAGTGAAAATGAGTGAACGGGGGAAAATGATGAGATTGTAACAAAAAAGTAAGGAAACAAATTTTATGTAAAGGAGGGGCGGTAGAGTGGGTAGAGCTATGGGGAAAAATGAGAATTAAGTTGTGTCTTGTACTGGTACAAATCCCCATTATGGATTGCAAGCATGATGCATAGATGTAATGTACCAATAAAGATTAAAAAAAGAAAAAGAAACTTAAGTTTATTGGGTATGGTAAGAGGTCCTAAGAAGTGTTAGGACATTGGGAACTTCTGATGGAGGGTAGGTGGCTTAGGGGGCTGATTTACTTTTCAGGGAGTAGTGAGGACAAACCAGCTGCACAAAACCTGAAAACAACGCATGACAACCACCACCTAAGAAACACCTCCTCAGGGCAGCTGAATCACTTACTTGTATTCCTTCAAGATCCAGTTGAAATTCACTGTGCCATCGACATGGCGCTGGACTACAGTCCAGGCCGCTTCCTTGGTGTCCATCACACAGAATACCTGTGGGAGAGGGAGCAGCTCAAAACCTGGGCACAGGCAGAAGCCGGGTCTAGGTTGGCGCAAGGGTAATTTGGCTGCTGAATTCCCAACACCCAAAAGATCAGTGGAGGTCATGGGCATCACGAAGACCCAGGCTACAATGTCCCATCTATTGGGATCATGGACAACCATGCAGGTAAGTGATGTTCTCTAAACGCTGCCTTTCACACTTGTAGAACAAAGGTGTTCATACTGCAACTTCTTTGAGACTCAGTTTCTCTTGTTTTAACCCTGTTTTCATGTGATGGGTTTTGTGACTGTTTAGAAGAGAGCCCTGCACATAATAAGATTAAAGTGAATGTCGTCTTTCTGTTCCTTAACATTACAATGTTGAACGAAGTATTAAATGATGATGGTTGAAGAGGTTCAGCCATCATGAAGATTTAACAAATACTATTACTACCTTTGTTCAGGGAACAACAGTTCACAGAACACTTTCTATTATCCAGGCTCTGATCAAAGAACTAGGGATGCACTATTCGGAAACCTTCACTCAAAGCAAATTCAGAGATGGGTGCATTTTTTAAAAATCTTTATTGGTACATTAAATATACGCATCATGATTGCACTCCATAGTGGGGATTTGTACCAGTATAAGACACAACTTAATTCTCATTTTTTCCCATAGCCCTACTGACCCTACCACCCCCCCCATATACATAAAATTTGTTTCCTTACTTTTTTGTTACAATCTCAACATTGTCACCTTTCACCTTATTTTACATTGAGCATTTTCTATTTCACAATATATAACATACAATGCTAGGACTCATTTACATCTTCATTTTCTCATACCAGAGAAAAGATGTGATATGTACCTATCTGTGCCCTATTTATTTCACTTATGAGGATATTCTCAAGGTATGACAATTGAAGTAGAAATGATTCAAACTTATCATTTTTTATGGCAGAGTAGTACTCCATTCTGTAGAAGAACCACAGCTTTTTTATCCAGTCTCCAGTTAATGGACACTTGGGTTGTTTCCAAGATGTAGAAATCATAAATTGGGCTGCTATAAACATGGGAGCACATATGTCACTGTGATATGAGTCTTTTAATTCTTGTGTGTATATACCAACCAGGGCAATGGCTGGGTTAAATGGGACCATCAATCCTAGCTTTTTGAGGATTCTCCAAACTGATCTCCACAGGGGTTGTACGAGTCTACAGTCCCACCAACAGTGGAGAAGGGTTCCTTCTCTGCAGCCTCGCCAACATTTGCTGTTGGCTGATTCTGTAATGGCAGCCATTCTATGAGGAGTGAGATGAAATCTCAATATTGTTTTCATCTGCATCTCTCAAATGACTAATGATGTTGAGCATTTCTTCATATGCTTCTTAACTGCTCTTACTTCTTCCTCTGCAAAATATCTGTTCATTTCAGATGCCCATTTTTGAATTAGGTCATTAAATTTGGATGGGCTGATTTTTTTTAGCTCTTTATGTATTCTAGGTAGTATCCCTTTATCTGAGGAACAGCTGGTAAAGATTTCTTACCCCATTGTTGGTTGCCTGTTTGCACTGTTGGTGGTTTCCATTGCTGTGCAGAAGCTTTTTAAAAGAATGAGGTCCCATTTGTTGATTTCCTCAGCCATTTCCTGTGCTATAGAGGTTTTCTTCATGAAGTCTTTCTCTAAGCCAGTGTCTTCAAGAGTTTTACCTACCCTGTTTTACAGTAGGTTTAGAGTGTCTGTTTTACTATTTAGGTCTCTTATCCACTTTGATTTTTGCTTGGTACACTGTAAAGAGTTAGATCTAGTTTTAGTCTTTGGCAATTTAAAGCCCAGTTTTTCGAGCACCATTTGTTAAAGAGGCTACTTTTCCTCCATTGAGGATTTTTGGCTCCTTTGTCAAAGATGAGGTGGCTGAGGGTATCTGGAGTAGTTTCTGGATCTTCTAGTCTACTCCATTGATCCTCGGGTCTGTTACTTTGCCAGTACCATGCAGTTTTTATCACAGTGGCTTTATAGTATAGTTTCAGGTTCAGAGGTGTGATACCCCCCACCATGTCCTTGTTGCTTAGAATTGCTTTGGCTATTCTAGGTCTTTTGTGGTTCCAGATGAAAGTTTGAATTTTTTTCTCTAGGTCTGTGAAATATGCTGTTGGGATTTGAATTGGGATTGCATTGAATGTGTAGAGTAGTTTTGGGAGTATAGCCATTTTGACAATATTGGTTCTTCCTACCCAGGAGCAAGGTATGTCTTTCCATTTTTTGATATCATCTTCTATCTCCTTTTTCAGAGTGTTATAGTTTTCAGAGTAGAGGTCTTTCACCTCCTTTGTTAGATTGATTCCTAAGTATTTTATTTTTTGGGATGCTATTG
>PVIR01045219.1:0-10827 GCA_004026965.1 Petromus typicus
GAGTTCAAGCAACAGAAAGACTTTTGCCGAATTCTGGAAGCTTTATGTCCAGACTCAAGGTGCTGATGGAGCTGGCTCTGTTGTGTGGAGCTTTGCTCTTTCCAAGGACACAGTCCTGACGGATTGGGGCCCAATGCACAGTCTCCTCCCAGCTTGCTCACCTGGAAAAGTTTAATAGTAAACAGTATTAGGAAATGATATGGGCCAACATACATTATTAAACTTTTTTAATGAAATTGGCTACAAACTACTTTCAACTACTGCTTCTTCCAGTTGACTTTGGATTTTTATTTTGAAAAGAATATAGAATTAAAGCAAATTTTACAAATCTCATGAGACCTTCATCTAGCTTCCTTTAAAAGTAGCATCTTACACAAGGTTTCTACAGCATCACACCAAGCATCATGCAATAAACCAGACCACATTTCCTATTTCATTGTCACAGCTTTCAGTTATGTGACTGATCAGGTGCAAAGTACACGTGCTGTTTCCTAGGAAAACTGTCCAGAATCTCGACTTGGGTGAAACATGGAGGTGTGGGAGAGTGCAGGTAGACTTTGGGGAAATGTAACAAGAGGCAACATGAGGAACCCGGGGTATAGGTCCTCAGGGTACAAGGGTGTGCTGGTGCATTTGAGCCTAATCACCCCCTCAGTGTGAGCCCTCTGACATCTCCATCCACCACACAAGTCCCGGCAGCACCCTCACCCACAGAGTCATGGTGGCCTCTGGCCCCCAGCCTGAGTCTCCCCAGTTCTGGCCTTGCCAAAATGTCACATTCTGGTCCCTGCGAGTGCACACAGCCTCTTGAGCACCGGTTCTCTGTGCAGCATCATGGATCCTGCACCATACTATACTGTGCACAGTGCAGGCCCAGTCAGGTGGCCCTGGGTCCTGGCTACTTCTTAGGTCTCTCTGGGCCTCACCTGACAGTGGCTGGGGGAAGAGAGGACAGTGACTTCTCCCCACCCCACCAGTGGCACTCATCTTAGTCCCAGCTGACAGCTGACAACATGGCTGGATGAAACCATTTTCCATCTACTCATCCTTACATTAAGGCCGCTTATCTGTCAGCTTTGTGAGCTGCTATCTGCTCTTTGCCTATTTCAAAACAATTTTATCTTTTGGTTACTGTCTCTGTCTTGCTTTATTGATTCTTTTCTTGTAGTTTTCTTTATCATATCAAATTAATCAATCCTTTTTGCATTTTTTGGTTTTCAATTATGCACAGAAAAACTGTCATGAAAAACTTAAAATGCTGAATTTCACTGCAGTCTGGAAGCAGCATGGGTGTGAAGAGTGGAGTGTGAATCTAGATAGTCCGAGACTGTGACAAGCCTTTCCCAAGGCTGACACCCTGTAAATTTTAGCCCAGCCTGAGTCTATGTACTGTGGGTGTCTGCATAGCACACACCTGCTTGGCAAGAAGGGGGCTGGGGATTCCACTTAATTGTGACACTAAATCACCAGCTGGTTCCTAGATTCCAGATTTAGGTGAAAAATGAAAGTGTGGACAGGTGTAGGTAGTCTCTAGGGAAAGACAGGAAGTGTTCATGTGAAAATTGGGCAGTGTTTTTTTCAGATAATTCTAGTTGCAAGGCTTCTAGCCAGATTCCCAAGGTCAGTACACTGGAACCTATCAGCTCATATTTTGTTTCTATTTTAGGTAAAATTCTCCCTGACCCTGTTAATAGCACCTGAGTGGGTGAAGGCCCAGGGTGTGCAAGCATCGCTGTCCTGCCATTTCCACACCCAGGTTCCCAGCAGTCCTAGATACAGTTGGGGGACCCAGCTGCTCCCCTGCCTGGCATCAGTGACCAGTTATTAGCGCCTCTCCTTATCCATTTCCTGTTGGGTCTATGACCTCTACATGCCCAGAAAACACTCTGGGCAGAACTCAACAGCTCCCACCAATGCTAGTACCTGGGGAGGGACTGAGGAAAAGCACTGAGAAACTTGGACTGTGGCAAGAAGAGCTGAATCCCTCCCAGAGTGACCTCTGAAAACCTGGAGTTGGAAGGACACTGGGTGTCACCTGTGTGCAACCCCACCCAGGGCCCTGTGCCCACCACACCATCTGTGTCCCTGCAGCCAGGTAGCACAGCGAGGCTGGGAGGTCAGGGGCTGGCCACTGGGGCCGGGACCGCAGGTAGATAGCCCTATGACTCTGGCTGAGTTACTTAAATTCCCTCGGTCATAAAAAGAAGATAATAACAGTGTGCACCTGGAGGGTTTCTCTCACCCATTAAACAGGATGGCTGAGGAAGAGTTTCCAGGGAGGCCCTTCCCCCACCCCAAGCCACCCCATCTTCTGAGACACAAATGCAGCCAGGCTCGGAGTTCGCTGCCATCTGCACATAGTCCACAGTGAGAGATTTATCTCCTCAAAGGTCAATTCACTCTGTTTCTTTAACTGTTCACTGAACCCACCATTTCAAAAATATGCATTACTCAGAGCCTGCCCTGGGCAGAAATGAACCATAATATAGTCGCCGATCTGAAAAGCTCTTTCCTAATAAAATGTTAACGGGTGATAATGGTGTAACGCTTCAGCCTCCACACATAGCATATTTGCCACCTTAAAAAAGGCTCTCCCTGGGTGGTGGCGCAGGGTTGTAATTGCAGCACTTGAGTGGCCAAGGCAGGAGAAGTTCCAGGAGGCCACCATGGGCTAATAATGAGTTCAAGACTTGGACGACATAAGCGAACTCCTGTCTCAGAAAAAGGCGCTCTCCATGCCTTACCCCGAGAGACCAGCAGTGGAATGTCTGTGTCTAAGGGAGGCTATCCAGGACACCAGAGTGAGAGGTGGGGCTTTTCTGGCCCTTCCTGTCACAGCACACAGACAGCTGCACTGTCCGGAGCACATTTGTTATTTTTATCTATCCAGGCTCCTTTTCACTTTGAGGACTTGATAATTTTTCCACTGGGGAAGTATCCCTGCTCCCTCAGTGGACCGTGAAAATCAAGGTTCTCTTTGCTAGTCAGAATCCACCTGCCTGGAATCCAGACCAGGGCTGTGCACATGACCAACAGAAGTCCTTCATAGTGCACCCCTGTGAACCCAGGATGGAGAAAGTCCTCCCTGAGCACTGTGGCCTTAGTGAGCCTGGGAACTGTCTTCGTCAAAGCAAAGCAGACGAGAGAGATAGAGATGGAGTGCCATAAGCTATTACAAGATGGAAGCTGCGATTTCACGTCTTTGAGCCCCTGCACAGTGTGGCGCCTGAGGCAGGCACAGCTGCTCAGTGGCCATCAGTGCGGTCCCTGCCTCACCTCTGCAAAGCCAGTTTTTCTTCCGCATTCAGGTGGCCTTTGAAAGTTCCCATTATGAGCAACTTCAGGTGCTGTGATTAATACCCTGGATATCTATCTGAGGCATAGCATGTTATAAAATTCTGTCACCACTGTTGGATAGAGACCTAACAGTTTAAGCTATCTTGACCAAAATCAATAGTGTATAAAATAAAACTTAAATCTGGCCTTTGGATCTACACTGCACAAAGCCTTCCAGGACCTGTTTGCTCTCTTGGAGTAGCATACGGCACTCTGTGAGTCAGATTGAGGGCTTACTTATTATGCTGGCCATTCCTCAAAGATTCACATCCCTGCCCTAGGTTTGTGATGTCACTTCCTGCTATCCAAAATTCTTCTGGATCTTTGAAGCAATTTCTTCCTGTCCATCTTTATGTGTCTATGACTTCACTTCTTGTTGTCCAATATTCTCCTTCCAGGTTTCTGGAGTCCCTTCCTGCATTTTATCTTTATGAAGTTCCATATCTGTGAAGTCCCTTTCTGGTGTCTATCTCCATGCCATTCTATTCTTGTTGTCACTTCTTGCTGTTCACTTGAATCATTTGACACTTTTCATTTGACAGTTCTGACCTCCCTGAGCCTTGACTTTACTACTTACCAATTCACTGGCATTGAATAAGAGGCTAAAGCTTATCATTCATCTTTTAAAATAACATGAAAATAGCAACTGCTCCATAATACTAATGTAAGATTTAGGGTAGTGTTAGCCCACTCTAAGTTCTCCAGGAAAGTTAGCTATTGTTACTGCTACGATGTCATCTTTTCAGCAGGCAGCACACAGACTGCATACAATAGTGTTTAGATGAATATTCATTCAATTCATGAAAATGTGTCCCTACCTTGACCAATTCTTCATTGTAAGCCTCGCCACATGGCATATTCCCTGTTTATGGAGGCACAGTAATTATTAAGGCACTGCAACTAAATAAACAGGCTTTGAGTTTGACTCTTCCATAGCTCATTTATGGAGATGAAGAGAGTCATAAATGCTCTGGGAGCCTCAGATTCCTTGCCTATGCTTGTTGGTGTGACAGCAGCTACTCAGACTGTTGAGAGGTTTAAATGAGGTGATTTGATAAGTCAGTTGCCTGAGGCAATAACCTCTCCCTACTCTTTTTAGAGGCTGATGTCTATCTTACTGCTTGATACACTGATCATTAGGCAAATAGATGGCATTAATATTCCGTAAAAATACCTTTGATAGAATTTTGTCTTCAAACTTCAAGAAAAATCAAGACAACATCTCTAAGACAAGTTGACTTTGCCTGTAAGTATCTGTGTGTTCCTGGTGCCAAACTTTTCCTGGTTTTCTGTGGATGGAGAAGAGTCGCAGTTCTACCAACCACTCCAGCTGCTTCCTGTGGCCGTCTTAGTCACCAGAAGGCATCCAAAAAGCTGTTCTGACTCTCCACTTGCTTCTGCTCACTCTACACAACACATCAGAGCTTCAGTTTTGTAAACCAAAGACTCTAGCTGTGCTTAGTCATGGAGAATCACCTGTGCCAGGTATTCCTGAGCTGCAGGAGAACAAAGTGCCCTCCACACGTGACCAGAGGAACTTCTTCCACTTGCCAATGAAGACAGATATGCAGTGGTGGCCAGGGTCAGTGAGACTGAAGGTGTCTGGAAAAGTTCATGCCAGGAAGCAGGGCAGGAAGGTGTTAGAGGAAAGGATCACAGTATCTTTAAAACTCTTGGGCCACATTATTGATATTCAAAGACTTCTGAATAACCAGGACAGTGATACTTGTAAAATAAGACCACTCTTAGACACTTCCTCCTGTGGCATCCTATATTTTTTACATTTTCAAGTATAAAGTGGCATTAAAAGGCAGTTCAGTCCACCATCAATGATGTGAGGTCTGTGTGACTGAGGCTTAGTACTTTTTTCGGGTCGTGAATAACCAGTGAACAGTGACTGTGGTATATCCATCAAGTACTCATTTACTTCTTTTCAGAAGCACAGGTACAAGATGCACATCTGAGGAAGGTAGTTCAATTTTCCCCTCACAGAAATTTTGATAGAATTTGTCTGAAATATACTGAAAACTTAAAACCAAAGTATTTCAGATTTCTTAAATCTCCAATTAATTTGTGGATATGTGTGAAGTTTCAGTGCCAGGAAATTTAATGTAGGAGTTAAGAGCATGAGTAGTTCCTTCCTTACTTTTTGAGACAAGGTCTCACTACATGGCCTAGAAAAGCATGAGTTCTAGTGTCAGACTGCTGGAGTTGGAAAATTTGTTCCTGTTCATAGCTGGGCTGCAGGTGGGGCAGGGCTCCTTCTTTCATAATCAAAGGCTCTTGTGGATTTTTCCTTCAACTCACAAGACTCAGCCCCTCCTGAAGACACACACTAATCCTGAATGTGTGCTTGTGAGCCCTGTGGGCCCCACCTCTTCCTGGGTCTCACTTCCTGTCTACCCTGCTACCCTGGGGGCAAGATTAAGCACGCATTTTCAGGGTGGTGAAGATCTAATGTACAATGTGTGATTACCATGTAAAACTAGATTATTCTGCTCATACCTTGAGGTCAGGTGCTGCAGCCACTCACTGCTCCCTATTGTCATGTGACATGAACATGAGATTAGAGGTGCCACAGTTTAGTCTCAGTAATCTTGTATCAACATAATCATGCTAACATATGTTAGGTATACACACTCATGGGGTTCACTGGGCAACACCAGCCATCCCTTTCCCATGCCACCCTTATGATCCCTTATATCTTCTCCTTTTGTGTCAACCCTTCAGCTTCCCAGAATGAGGTAATAATGGTAGCTTTTAAGGGAACTGTTCAACAGAAGGGAATATTGTACACTCTCCTCTCTGAAACCATATTCCTGCTGATCAGGGAATCACTGTGCTCCTTCTGTGTCCCATTCACCAATAGATCTTTGTTCTCAGGAGAGTCATCAGGGCACAGAGAACCATTAGTAGCTTCCCGAAATACTTTCACACGACCTTTGGGGAGCAAGGTGTGTTGGCTGTAAGTGTTAGGAAGTCTCCCGTGCAGATCTGCTCTGGGCTCCATGTGCTGAGTTGGGAAAGTTTTTTCCTACGATTCCAGCTCACCATGTCTTCCTGTTGTCACTTCCTTGTGTAGCCTGGCTGCACTAACAGGAAATGACCAGTTCCTCTGAACTCGACTCTAAGCCAATCCTCAAAGTCCAGCTCTCTGCATGAGATCCATGTTCACCCTAATTTCATTGAGTGGTCTCACTTGGGGGTGCTCTCCATGAACAACAGCTTTCAACACAAGCACTGTGCTTGTTGTGGCCCAGCCTTTCCAAAGCCCCTATCTGCCAGCACCAGCTACTGCCTGGGAACCAGAGCCTGGCATCCTGGTAACTACGGCCTGGCATCCTGGTCTTCCAGGTGAAGGAGCTGCACAGTCCCTCTCTTCTCAGCCTAGTCACCACCCATGGACAGCAGCATGAAGGACAGTTTATTCCCTTCTGGGTTCAACTGTTTCTTTTTAATTGAATTCTTTATTAGCACATTTTTTATATACACATCATGATCACACTCAATATTGAGAATTTGTACCAGTATATGACAGGACCCTTTCTTCCAGGGCAGCAGATAACAGGGATGGGAGAGTCCTTGCAAAAGAGTGGACACTGGGACTGTGGCCAACATGTCCTCTTTCCTCAGAGAAGACAGTCCTGCTCTTTGCTAGGAAAGCACAGGGCAAGTGGAGCATATGAGCCTTGTGTTCCAGTGGGCTGCGGCCAGCCAGCTTCTGCCCCCGGGATGTGAGGAGGATGGTGGGGAGGGCATCAGTCTTTGGCTTCCAGAGTCACCATTCCCTTTAGCTGTTGTCTCCAGAGCAGTGTCTGCTTTCAGTCTCTCGCCAAAATTTCACAAAGGAGGAAGGAGTCTTTTTTTAAAAAATCAATAGTAAGGGGATAAAAGCAATTGAATGTTGTTAGAGCACAAAATGTTTTCCAAAAATACAAATCCTTCTGCAGGTCGGAAGCTGGGAGGTATCGAAGTAACGGACAGCCTGTAAGAACAGAATCTCTCACCACAAACTTCATTTGCACACTTCTGAAAGAGGACTCAATGTCAAGAAAAGAAAAATAGGAGTAAAAGCACAACAAACTGAAGGGCCGTGTGACTCCCTGCAGAGAACCCAGGTCCTAAGTTGTTAAAGTGGCGTTCCCATGTCACCCTTCCTCAAATCCCTTCCTCCCATCACAGCAAACAGAAGCCCAGAAACCAGGATGAAGAACGTCTGAAGCAGATACCTCAATCCTTTGGATCCCCTCCTCAGTCAGGGCGTTATTCCTCCATGCTTTCTACCCAGTGTTCCAGGGACTTCATCTGAGTTTCCTCCATCTCTGGAACAAAGAATTCCATTCCCTTCTCTTAACAACAGCAGCTCTGCTTTCAGAGGAGTCACGGGGAGGAGGGTGACGTCTGCATTCTGAGCTTCTTCCTTGATGAACACAGATTAGTGAGGGTGTCAGGGAGGCTTCCAAGGATTGGTGCATTTCCCAGGAAGAGCAAGGAAGTGCTGAGGCTCCCGAGGGACTGCAGCATCCTGGTGGATACTGAGGATGTCTGAGGACCTTGTGGGATGAGCCAGTGTAGAAAACAAAGGAGACAGAGACTGCCCCTAGGACCTGTGTTGTTACCCACCTCAGTGTCATGGATGGGACATTCTGAGGCCCACTAGCCTCAATAGCCAAGGCTGAGCTGGGAGCACCCAGGAGAGAGGAGGGTCTCACTTGGGGAATCAGCGAGGGCACCAGCCCAGAGAAGAGCAGCACAGAGAGGAACCAGAGTCCCCCAGGTGCCTGCACTGGGGCTCCAGAGTGCCCTGGCCTTGAGAGTGGACAGAGTGCCTAGCTGTCCTTGCAATTCTGGGTGTCAGAGTAATTGACCGTCCAACTTACCTAGCAGGAGATTCTTGACATTTTTGTGGTATTTCTATTTCAAGAGATGCTTTTAATCAAATATCTGTACTTCCCCCATATCTAGTCCAATTTTTCTACAAAGCTTTCTTCCCAAATTAGAGGTTGTCAGGAATCCCAGGAGCTTATACAGGGACTGAAAGCTTATACAGGACCTTGAGAGACTTCAGTTCACGACCAGGATCAAATGTGGCAGAGAGCTTGTACACCCACCTGTGTTCCATTTCCTCCCCCTGGAGAGACACTGGAGTCATCTCAAGCTCAGTGGAACAGCTGCTCTATGCACAAAAAAGAGATACCATCATTTCCCTTGACAAGACACTGTTTTGTATCAAGGAATTAAAGCCATCTTCTTCACAGGTTTCAGTGGTATCCTCTAAAAAACAAGAACAAGCGAAATGGAAAACATTTCCAGCACAGTATTCTACCTCCTCTCAGAGAATGCAGCTGTGTGAAAAACCCAGAAAAGGAGATTTCAATGAGCAGAAGTGTTGCTGCTTCCAAGTTCCTCTCAAGAGAACTCCAGGAGCCAGAAGCAAGAGTCACAGGCAAGAAACTCTCTTTTTCTGAGATGATGGGGCAAGTCCTCGTTAGGAGCTGGCAGGCTGGAAACTGCTATGCATGTAGATCACCACCCCAGTTTCCAGCTAGGAACAGCTTGCATTCATGTTCACATAGGCTTTGTCACAGCTGATGTACTGACATCAATGCATCAAATTTACCACGTCTATAGACTACCCTGTGATTGCCTCCACATGCCATGCAACCTGTAGGTTTTGACAAATGCCTAATGTCATGTGTCCACCCCTACAGTGTCACATGAAATTGTTCCGCTGCTCTAAATCCTCTGGGCTTGACATGTTCAATTCCTGCTCCTGATCCCTGATCACCACTGCTCTTGCCAGCATGTCATAGAACAATTAATACAACATCTAGATTCTCTGATTAGTGTCTCATATTTATGCTTTTAAGTCTCCTTTGTTTCACTGTGTAACCTGATAGACCATTTCTTTTTAATATTCCTTTGGTTGGATCTACTACAGCTTAACCACTCAGCTCCTGAAGGACATCCTCCCAAATTTGAGCCATTATAAATAAAAATGCTATACATAAGCACATATAGGATCTGCAGAGACATAAGTTTCCACTCCTTCAAATAATTCCTGAGAGTGTGAGCAGTGTCCACCAGCTCCTTCTGGAAGAGGTCCAAGAGCATTAAAGAGTATTATTCTCATTGTAAAAATCACAAGAACATTATGAAAACTCTGGGTGTATCCCACCAACCTCCCTTCTGCCACAAACTCAACTTCAACTTGTCGAGGGCCGGCTGTGCGGCTCTATGCCTGGGGAGCTACTGTGCCCAGGTCAAAGTCAGAGGGTTGATACTCACCGCAGTCAGGTCCACTATGAAGCCATAGGTACCGAGACAACGTAGTGTCTGGTGAAAGAGACCAGAGCTGGGAAGGAGACTCACAAACGCTGCCCTTCGGACCTGAGAAGGAGCAAAACAGACTGAGGAGAAGAGACCTTTAACAGTCACGTCAGAGAACTGCACAGTCACAGATGAACTGCTTGCTGTTTTGGGGTTTTAGGAGTATCTTGCAGTTCTGCAATTCTGTCCTAGGAGTAGATTCCCTTTGTCCAGCTACTCGACCGCTGACAGCAGAATTGAGTGAGTGGCACCCTCTGCTCATCCATCCATTGTATGACATGCTCCTCAGTGCAAGGTTCCCATGCACCTGTGCTCTGAGCCCAGCAGGGTGTGAGCAGAGAGAGAATGCATCCCAATCATGGATGACTACGTTATCACAAAGCATCCTTGCAAGGATGCAGAAAGGAGAGAACTGAAACAAACTCCATACTTTACCAGAGGTTACAACAGATCAGACAGAAATGGGAACCATGAAACTATAAATCTCCCAAAACACAACAAAAATCTCAGTGACTGCATTTGATGATGACTTTGAGATCTGACACCAAAAGCAAGATCTATGAAAAAACTTACAATTTGGACTCCATTAAAATAAAAAATCCCTACTCTGAATGACATTGCTAGAAGAATGAAAAGACAGTTCACAGAGGAGGAGAAAATATTTCTAGTGCACTGATCTGATAATAAAGGAATTGTGCCAGAACATGAAAAGAACTTCCAAGCTCAACATGAAATCAAACCATTGTGTTAAAAGGTTTGGAAAAGACATTTTTCCAAAGCAAGTAGACACATGGGAAAGCATCTGAACAGAGACCTGCCTGCGTAAGCTACCAAGGAACTGCAAAGCATGCAAGGAGGTACAATAGCGTGCCTATGAGAAGGGCTAGGGCCCAGAACACTGTCCCCACTTGTTCTGGGAAGATGAGGCCCAGAACTTCTGTCACAGCCCACTCCTGCAGCCTTCCAGACACTGGCCAGTGTCTCACACCTGTCTTGTGCACTCATTCAGTAGGACTCACCTTCTCTGCCCTTCTTATAGCAAATCCTGGCCCAGGAAGGGTCCTCACTCTGTCAGTTCCAGAGAGAGTCTCCCACGTACCTGGAGCCCTCAGCACAAGCCTCCTATCACATGGGATGGAGAGTTCAGGAAAGTAATAGTCT
>PVIR01045220.1:0-10832 GCA_004026965.1 Petromus typicus
GCTGGGGGTGTAGCTCATTGCAGAAGCCCTGAGTTCAGGACTGACTACCACATATGCACACAAAAAATTGGGTAAGTTGGACTTGTGGGAGACAGGTGCTGTGGCAGCCATAAGGCAAGGGTAGGATGTGCCAAACCAGCTTCAGGTGAGAAAGAAGCCAAGCAACCAGGACGCAGAGCCTTCTTTCCATCAGCAAGTTTCTCAGCAGGTTCGTTTGCTCAGCACTCCATACTTCTCCGGAAAGGTTGCAAGAAGCTACACCTGAGAGGAGATTGAGCGAGGGAAGAAGGTGAGGGCAGCTGTCTGCCGGCTCCCTCCTGCTTCCATCTGCCTTGGCCAAGGCTCAGACTCCACGCAGCTCAATCCCCAGTTCTCCCCGTGAGGTCGTGGGGCCTTCCACCATCACTGAGTAAATGACCTAAGTTGGTGCAAGGCGGCCATTTCATCTACGTCTGGGAAAGGAAGAACCCAAAGTCTGTCGAAGGGAATCTGAGAAAGCTTAAAACCTTTGTAACTGTGATAAAAGTTTTATTTAAATCTTGCATTAAAGAGAGAATCGTGTGCGTGGCTAATTAGCCTATGATCTTAGGCGTCTTCACAAAGATGTGAGAAAGGACTCGAGGACAGGGGAGAACATTCTCGAATGTTAGTTGACAATACCAGAGAAATCTTATCTTTAGACTTTCAGATTATAACCATGGCACCAGACAGCAGTGTTTGGCACTGTTGGCTTTAAAAATAATCAAGTAATTTAATTACCCAAGAAATAAGGACATATCTTTTACTTGTGAAAAATGTCGGGGCTGGAGGTATCGCTCAGTCATGGCGCACTTGCCTCACATGTGTGAGACTCGGGCTTTGATGAAAAACAAAACAAAGACGGCTTTGTCCTTGCAGGTGAAGGAAATTGCACGAGCAAGCGTAAGCCTGGCTTTTCTCTTTTCTTCCCTCACTCTGCCCTTGGGCTGGTCATTTCATTGGCAGCCTAGGGTGGGTGAGTCTTCTTTGGACCAGAACTTCTGGCACTTAATACACAGCTTGGTTTGGGAAGCTTTTCTGTCTCACATATTACATTAGATCTTGCAACCCAGCTCTCTCTGGGATAAAGCAATGGGACGTTCTCTTTCCATTTCTTTATCTTAATTTGTTTTGTACTCTGAGAAGGGGGGGGTTGTTATTTTATTGGTTACTCCGTTTATGTTCCAAGATTGGTGCATTGGCAAGAAAATGGATAAGTAAGAAAGAAGGAATGTAATTAGTGAAAAGAAGGGAATAACACAGGAGAGATAGACTTCTGGAGTGGCCAGAGGTTGGCCTTGGCCCTGGGGCCCTGTTCTTTCATGTATACGGGGACATTTTGAACTTAGCAGTTGTCTAGGCTTATCTAAGGGCCAGGTAGTTTTTTTACGGTGCACTTGGCTCCTAACAGCTGTGGCCTGGGGAAAAAGACCTTGGTGAAAAGCCACTCAGAAGCTGTAAGAGGGCCTTGGCAGGGGCTAGCAAGCTGAAGAGGTCTTAATAAGCAGTCACAGCTGGGGCAAGTCTTCAATTAGAGGGGGAAAAAACAGTCTTTCCATATACTACTCTTTTAGATATTAAAGGAGTGGAAAAATATTTGGTGTTTTTAATCTGTGGGACAGCTGGGCTCACTAAGGACGGCAGAGCATTAATGAGAGATTTGTTTTCAGTGTGTTAGTGCTAAGTCTAGGTAGATAATGCAAACAAACAGCTCTCATTTTAATTCCTCTTCTGGGTTGTTTAGAGCTATCCTCAAGGGCAAGAAGGGGCACGGTAGACGGGCTACGACTGAATTCATGTGGTTCAAGAGTGACTCCTTGTTTTCCCGGTTGCTAGAAACCAGTTGGTTGGATGCGAGGAGAGACCTCCCGGGGATGGTTTTCTTAGGCCTAAGGAATTCCTCAGACACAGGCTGCGGACAAAGCCACACCCCCCGGCGGCTCGGGGTGCTCTGTTAGCCAGGCGGAGTTCACTTTCATTGCAGAGACGTGGGAACAGAAATGTTTTGAATGTCTGAGTGAGAAAGAACAGCTTCTCAAGTTAAGACGCTGACTGAGAATTTTGCCCTTTCACATTTCTAGACTTTGCAGAAGCAGTACACGTTGGGAGTCCTGAAGGGAGAGGGTCTCACAGAGAAAAGGCGCAAAACAGCGAGGCGCCGGGGACCAGTGCTTCCGGAGCCAAGGCAAAGTTTATTGCAGTCTGCCACACATATACCTGGTTCCTGGCAGGAAGTGAACTTATCTCCTGGGGGGTCTCATGTTTACACCAAGACGCTAAAAAGGGAATATGCTAATCAGGCAGACAGCAGGGGTTAATGGGTGCTATGCACATATGCGGAGAGGGCGCAGGCTGCATCTGAGGACTCTACAGGAGGAAACCTAGATAATTATCTACAAGGAACGAGAGACCTCTAGGAATCCGAATATGCCGCTCCATCTTTAGCCTCCTTGTCAGGTCTTCCCGATAATGCCAGAGCAGCACGTTGGCGCAGTCTCTACCAGAGCCTCGGTTTTTCCTGAGATAATTCCTTCAAGAACATCCTTTCAAATGCTCACTTTGAAAAAGGAGACAGTAGCCAGAGGCAGGTCTCCCCAGGTACAGTAAGTGTACGGTGCTGGTGAAATTAAACTACTGGCTAGGATGTTTCCAGTCCAGGCAATAGATACTTTAAAGTTTTTTGTTTTGTTTTGTTTTTGGATGAGGTCTCTCTTTGTAGCTCAGACTGGCACTGAACTCATAGGTAGCCCCAAAGTTAGCCTCAAAATCACAGCAATCCTCCTGCCTCTGCCTCCTGAGTGCTGGGATTACAGGTGTGGCCACTACACCCAGCATTGTGGTGTGTGGTATCAGAAATCGAACTCTGCACTTGCAGAATTGACTTTGCACTTGCCAAGCAGACGCTGAAACTACCGGGCTAAATCCTCAGCCCAATAGATTCTTGATATTAATCAGCTGGCATCTTGGTGAGGCTGTAATGTCTGCAGTAAACTTCGGCCACCTGGAGTACTGATTCTAGGACCCAGTCATATGTGAGATCTTACTACGAATTGGCTTGTCTTCTCAATATGATGCTTTAGGAAACAAACAGACAAAGAAGGGTACATCACAGCCTTGGCTGGTGAGATTTTTAAAATTTGGAGCCCTGAAGGGGACTACTTTATTCCGGCGAGACACAATTCATGGTGTAGCTGCCTTCTAGAAGGTCTCTCTGATTCTACCTTGGCATCACCGTCCATCCAGCTGCACAGAGAAGAGCAAGCAGGCAAGGTGAACTTTGGGCCTTTAATTTCTCTGCATTTTAAACCATAAAAACAAGATAATTTTATTTTGAGCCCCACTGTCTTTGAATTTTAATATCTTATGACTTTTAATATAAGAGGATGAATTTAATATCTTGGACATCAATTTCTCCCCAAAAACTTGATAAAAAGAGGTGACTTAAGGTAAAACTTTTCCAGCATGGTTGACATTGTCACTGACATTTCTTTGTGACCATTATTACTGAAATCATTGACTTGTGCCGTGCTATTCACAGCTGATCAATCCTCTAACACATTATTATTATTTTAATAATATTGAGCAATAATATTTTAATAATATTAATATTAATATTTTAATAATGTTGAGCAATAATATAAGCATAATAAAAAATGTACAAGCCTATCTTGGATAAGCATAATAAAAATGACTAATAGAAAGACGAATGAAATTTCTTTTTTTTTTAGGTTTTTTTGAGACAGGGTCTCGTTTTGTAGTTCACGATGGCCCTGAGCTCAGCCTCCAACTCACATCACAGCAGTCCTCCTGCCTCTGCCTCTCCAGTGCTGGGATTACAGGCGTGAGCCACCACACTCGGCACTGTGGTATGTGGTTACTGGGATTGAACCCAGGCCCTTGCACTTGCAAGGCAGGTGCTGGAACCACTGAGCTAAATCTCTGGCCCACTTTCCAGTAGTTTATTGGCCTTCACAAACCACTTCTGTGTCTTACTCTTTCTTAATTTGTAAACCAAGCATGGCAAAAGGATGAATCTGAAGACAATGGTTTGGGAAAAAATAATGTGATCTCTTTTTCCAGCTCCTAAGTTCTATAAGTAGTGGAAAAAATAAATGAAAAAATAAATAAATTTCCAACTGCACTGGAAACCAGAGGAAGAAATATCTAGTGGCCAGAGACTATAGTGAATCCCTGAATGAGGTATAGTCAGGAACAGGAAATGAGTCAGAATGGCCCTTGCATGCACACAACATAGAAGATACATTACTAAGCGTGATCTGTGCCCCTACAGTGGTGGTAAGAACAGAAAATATTGACAGATAAGCAATAGAGAAACTAATTAGTACCTCACTGGGAAGTCTAGATGGGTTGATCCCTGCTTACCGTTCATTCCTTCTCTGCTGCTAAACCAGACCATAGTGATGGGTAGGAGAGTGACATTAACGCCTAATGACTCCCAGAGGACAGGGGAGCACCCATAGCAGACGATGGAACATCTATCCTCCCTGTTCTGGCTCATGTCTAAATGTCCCCCCAAAGTCTCACGTGGGTCTAAGGAGGGGTTTGGAGATGGGCGGATCTAGGGTGTGTGGCTCTAGGATTCAGTGGGACCCTGGGATTCAGGGAGCCTCACCCTGGGTGTGAGTGGTCCCACTTCACGGAGAAGCAGCCTGGGTGAAATGGAAAGGCAGGTGTGGTGGCTGCTTCCTGGATGCTTCGCTGCCTTCTGCCCACCATGGACTAGTTCTCCTCAGTGATGTCCCTTTGCCAGTGGACTGAAACTTTATGAACTGCGGGCCAAATAAACCTTTCTTCTTTTAACTTTGGACGTCAAGTCTTATGTCCCAGCAACAAGAAAAGTCACTAAGGCATTTCCTCAACACAGCAAAGAAAATGGGTACAACACAGATCTAATAGGACCTTCACATGATAGAGATGCGTGAAATAGCAAAGATGGTCACACTCGTGGCCTCACTCTGCCGTCATCCCTGTCTTGGGCTCCATGTCCCCTGAAGCCCTCGGTGAGATACATGAGCATTTCCTGTGTGTGCCACAATCCCAAGACTTTGGGAAGCAAATATCTGACCACAAAGAAAAATGCAACAATTTCTGGCCCCCACACACTAATTATCATGTAATAAAAATTTAGAAGTGGAGGTGACAGTCACCCTCAAATGTGTATACTGAAAAAGTGAGGGGTGCTGATTTAGCTTAGTGGCTCTGTACCTGCCTTACAAGCACAAGATCCTGAGTTTGATCCCTGGGACCGAAGAGGGGAAAAAGAAGTGATATCGTTGTAGCTGCTGGATTAGAGAGAAAGCAAAACACAAGTTATAAAGTATTTCAAATAGAGCAACAAAAGGAGCTGTACTGCACACTAAAAACCAAGAAATGGGACCAAAAATTTTGTAGCTTGACGTGTACTCTTTTGGAAAAGAGGGAAGATGGCAGACAAATTCCTAAGCTATTTACTGAACAAGCTAGAAAATAACAAAGAAAGTAAATAGTAAAAGAAATGCAAATCAATACAAAGAAAGTAAAAGGAAAAACAACATGAAAAACTAGAGAACATTCCTGTATCATTTTATTTGCTAATTCTTACAACTTTAAAATTAATAAAAATAGAAAATGAAGGATATGTCTGTTGAAAGGAACAGGTAATTGGGGAAATTGTTAAAAAATTTGATGACAAAAGAGAAGATAAAAATCAATATTATGATAAAAAAGAAAATAAAAAGATTTTTTAAAATTAGAGAATATCATACATAAGTTACATCAACATATTGAATAAAATAGTTGTTGAAGATAACCTAAATTTAAAAAATTTTATCCACAAAAAGTACAAAGCCTTCACGGATCAATAACACAAAAGAAGTTGAAATGATTTAAAAAAAAAAAAACCCAAATAATGAAAAACCAAAAACCTATCAACAAGGTCAGGGTCTAAATGTTTGTAATGAGTTTGAAGTTGTGGAAGAGCAGGTAAAGCAAGACTTTTTCTCAGAATAAAATAAAAAGGGGGAGGGCCGGGGAGTTAGCTCAGTGGTTCCGGTGCCTGTCTCGCAAACGCAAGGGCCTGGGTTCGATTCCCCAGTAACCACATAACAATACTGGGTGTGGAGACCCACACCCAGCAGCAACCAGTACCACACACCACAGTGCCGGGCGTGGTGGCTCACGTCTGTAATCCCAGCACTCAGGAGGCAGAGGCAGGAGGATTGCTGTGATGTGAGTTTGAGGCTGAGCTCAGGGCCAGCCTGAACCACAAAGCGAGACCCTGTCTCCAAAAACCTAAAAATAAAATAAATAAATAGATAAAAAATAAATAAAAAGGGGGAAAGGGAGCAGCTGGGATGTAGCTCAGAGGTAGAGCACTTCCCTAGCGTGTATGAAGCTGTAGGCTCAATTAAGAAAAGACAGATGATTTGTATCTTAGCCTGTCTTTTCACAGCACTGGATAAAATGCAAAGCTGTGTGACTCATTTTATAGGCCTGGCTTTAAATTATGCACAACACAAAGAAAGCAAAACAAGACGAGGAAGGGTTCATCCCACATGGGAAAGAAGATCTGATTAGCCAATAAATTTAATCCAGATCTATTCTGAAAGATACATCGTGACTAATTAGAATTCATCATGGAATGCAAGAAGTCACAAAATTATTACTGATTTATTACATTAATAGACTCATTTTTAAAGTGTTTACTGGCCCTTTAAATATATGCCAGGGACTGTTCCGGCATCTTGGAAAGCAGCAGTTAATGAACAACTTAAAAAATTTAAAACATTTACTTGGGAGGCTGAGGCAGGAGGATGACCACAAGTTTGAGGCCAGCCTGAGTTACATGGTTAGTTCAAGGCTTGTACTATGTAGTGAGAACCTATTTCAACAACAATAAACAAACAACAGAACCACACAAAATATTATCATAAAAATTCTATAAGAATTATTTTGTAAATTTCCCATTAGATTCATATTAGAATCCATTTGTATAATCATATCCCACTTGACCAATAATACTATCACTTAAGTAACAGTAATTTCCTAAACTAAAATTGAGCAACAGTTCAAAGGTAATTTGGAAAAGAGAAAAGTTTTGCAATATATGCAGAGAAGAACCTACTATTTTGGGATATAGGATTGACAGAGTGAAATATTACACAAGGGAAGAAAGGGAGGTATGTCCATCAAAGAGGACTGGATAAAGCAAACGTGGAATATATACATCATGGAGTACTACTCAGCCATAAAGAAGGATACAGTGGAATCATTTGGAGGAAAATGGATGAATCTTGAGCCCATAACACTGAGTGAAATAAATCAGACAGACATTTATATATCACATCCCAAAATATAAATAAAGAGCAAACTAAAAGAGATGGTAGAAAACAGGAAGTAGATTCTGTGGACATCAGAAGGGGAACTGGGAAATGAAGAGAAGGTGGAGGAGGAGAATATAAATGCCAAAGATACCACATGTACATGTGCCAATTGCTTAAACATATACTAATACGAACTTTTTTTTCTAAAAAAAAGTGGTAAATACTGTGGTGAATCAGTATTTCCCATTGCTGCTGAAGGTGGGGTAGGCTAAGAAAGGACTCTATGGTGGTCTGCACATACTGTACTTTCTGCAGAAGCAGCAGGTAGAAGCGATACCTCCAGACCCACAAGCAACAAAAGACTGTGTGGCACAGGGGAACGAGGCGTGGGGTGGTTTATTTAAAGAGCCAACCTGCCTCTGCCATGGTGTGGAGGCGTTTGGTCCAACACGAGGCTGGATGCTGCATGGAAAGTATTTTTTAGGTGTGATTTACATTTTCATCAGTGTAGTGCGTAGAATACATCTTTATATATCTCCTAAAGTTGTGTTTGTCTGAAGAGTCCTGACCACAGTAAGGTGGAAGAATGAACCTGGACTCATGAGGGAGCCCGTCACCTTTGTCTAGATGTCCTCCCAGAGCCTCGTGGCTTACAAGTAGAGGTTTTCCAGAGGTGGCTGGATCTAGAGTATGTGACCCTTTATTAATCTGCTCGGCGGTTCTTACCCAACTCAAGTTGATGCATCACAATTAGTGATCTCCACGTGGCCTCTGGAGCTGGTTCCAGGCACGAAGCGTCCAGCTGTAGCAGCAGCTCTAGTCAACGCAGCAGACTTTGAGGTGGCCGAGGCCTGTGATCCTAGAGGACGTGATCTGACACCAGCAGGAGCGCAAAGAGCCAGCAAGTTTTCCAGGTCTTCTTTAGCTTCAAGTAGTAAGCACCAGCATCTCCCTTTTATAGAGGGACCGGAACGGAAGTCAGGACGTCAAGGCTGGTGCCACCTGAATGCATGTGTACTCCTTCATTCTGCGTCATTGTCCTTTATCAAGGTCTCCGAACATGGTGAAAATTTCCCCTTGACTTACAAGAATTCAGAATAACCCCATAAGATCTTTCTCTGGGCAGAGCAGGAAATGACTTCCTTCCTTCCTTCCTACCTTTCTTTCTTCCTTCCCTCCCCCCCCTCTCTCCCTCTGTCTCTTTCTCTTTTTCCTCTATCTTCTTTCTTTCCTTTCCTCTCCTTTCTGTCTCTCTCTGTCTCTCTTCCTCCCTCTCCCTCCTTCCCCCAACTCTGTCTTTGCGTAAGCTGGGGATTTAACCCAGGGCCTTCACGATGACCTACATCCTCGACCCTGTTTTTTGTTTTTTTTTTTTGAGACAGAGTGTCGCTTTGTAGTTCAGGCTGGCCCTGAGCTCAGCCTTGAACTCACATCACAGCAATCCTCCTGCCTCTGCCTCCCGAGTGCAGGGATTACAGGCGTGAGCCACCACGCCCGGCTCCTCGACCCTGTTTTAAAAAAATATCTTTATTTAAAAACAACTTGAATAAGTTGCTTAGGCTGAACTCACAGTCCTAGGTACAAATGATCCCTTAGCCTCTGCCTCCAGAATAGCTGTGACTACAAGTGCCAGCCACTCCACCCTACTTTTAATTAGCCTTCTTCTGAAAAGATAAAGCAGATTCAAAAAACTACAAAACAAATTTTTTTTTTTTAGGTTTTTTGAGACAGGGTCTCACTTTGTGGTTCAGGCTGGCCCTGAGCTCAGCCTCCAACTCACATCACAGCAATCCTCCTGGCTCTGCCTCCAGAGTGCTGGAATTACAGGCGTGAGCCACCACACCTGGCACTGTGGTACGTGGTACTGATTGTTGCTGCGGTGAGTCTCCACATCAATATTGTTATGTAGTTACCAAGGGTCGAACCGATCCTTGCGCTTGCAAGACAGGTGCCGGAACCACTGAGCTATATTCTCAGCCCTACAAAACAAATTATTGTAAAGTGAATATCTTTGTAACTACCACCTAGTTTAAAAAAATTTATGTCACTCTGTGTCATATCTGAATTCAATCCTTTCCCATCCACTAAAAATAATTACTCCTTTACTTTTTAATTTTGAGACAGGGTCTTGCTTTGTAGTTCAGGCTGGCCCAAACCACCACACCCAGCACTGTGGTATGTAGTACTGACTGCTGCTGGGGTGAGTCTCCATGCCCAGTATTGTATGTGGTTTAACTTGGGAACTGAACCTGGGTCCTTGTGCTTGCAAGACAGCACTGGCACCACTGAGCCCCATCCCCGGCCCCTCCTTTCACTTTTTAAAAAGCTATTCTACTGAGATGTACTTCACGTAACATGGAACTGATCTGTTTAAATTACCCAGTTCAGTGGTTTTTAGTAGATGCACAGAGCCAAGCAGCCTTCTGACTTTCACGGTGCCTTCCTGTACCCAATTCATGTAGGAGAGGCAAGACAAAGGCTTAGTCTGTTCCTTTACTTAGAATGGATGGTGACTTGGTGTCCAAAGAGGGACTGTATTGAGGAGAAGTACCTGCCGGACAGCTCTGAAGACAGAGAAACAGCCAGGGGACAAAGAGGCGGGAAGTTATATACAGTCTCAGGTCAGGGACTAGTGGTCAGGAGTGGGAGAACACCAGGTAATTTTCTTCCTGGTGGGCTCATGTATGACAGAACGGTGACATAAAGGGATTGCTGCAAGACGTGGGGCATTATGAAAAGGAGAAGGGAAATCTTTGGCGGGAACACCATATTGGCTCTGTTCTGGACCGACCAGACTTATCATTACTTACCAGTTTTCAGGATACTAAATTAACTTCCTTCTGTCCTTCAGAGAGGACTGATTAGTTTTATGGGTTTTTTTTGAATGATTATCAATTTATAAATTTAAATATATATGATGGGTTTTGATCCATTGTGATTATTATCCTCAAGGAAGCTCTGGGTCAAAATTGCCTCTTGCGTCCTTCTGTCACTGTTCGCTTCCTTGCTATCTAGTAGGATGAGAAGTAATAAAACATATCACTGATTCTGTTCATGTAAACAATGTGGTATTAATGTAGGAACAGACAGACAGGGTAATGGAAATAAAAGAACGGGAAGATGGTTATGTAGTGACCATCTGTTGTTTTGCTGCCAGCATTTATTGTACTTTCTAGAGAAACTGATTCCTAAATTTATTTTGGATATTACGATTTTGGCACTGGAAACTCAACCTGGGGCCTCTGCACTGAGATGCATCCTACTTTTTTGGAAAATTTTAGTTTTGAGTCAGGATCTTGCTATGTCACAAAGTTACCCAGGCTGGGCTTGAACTTATGACCTTCCTGCTTCAGCCTTCCGGGAACTTGGGATCATAGGCACGTGCCAATGATCCTGCCTGGATATTATTCTTTGCTCATTCTAATTAAAGTGTGTTTAAAGGGATTGAGCCCATCTTCAATTCCGGTTAACACACTGACTGACTTCAGGACA
>PVIR01045221.1:0-10850 GCA_004026965.1 Petromus typicus
TATGCTGTGCTCATAGAGAATGAAACTGGAAGGGTCTCCTGTGGCCTAAGAGAAGCTCTGTTCCTGACTCTAGTCCTTTGACTCCAACCCACCTTATCAAGAGGCCCAGGCAGGGTTTCTGCTTATCTTTGAGTTTCTGGATTCAGTTCCCTGTAACCCCAAAGGGCTAAAATAAGACAGTCGTATCCTCATGGAAGAATGTGGGTGGAGAGTACTTCAGTATATCTCACTGATACTGCAAATCTTGCAGCCAAAGTCCCTGGTCCTTTCTTCTCAATTGCAACCAACCCCTCCTGCTTCCCCAGCAAGCACACAGGCTCCCAGGTTCCTCCTTCCGAGGGCTGTGACTGTGTATGACTCATAAACTGCTGCCCATTTTATTTGATTGTTCTCATAACCCTAGAGTTGGAATGCTTTCCTCTTGATGGCCCTGGGTAAGTGGTTAAGTAAAAGTAAAATATCACAGCCTTTATAAACACATTTGTCTCTGTGTTATTGGATCATTTGGTCATAAACAGTTTAGCCCATTTATAATTGGTTATTTATTAATTTCAGTGGAAAAATTCATCAGAATTCACTGACAAATTTTCAAAATTTTGCAAATGTATCCATAGTGTACATTTTCTCCTCAAATAGAAGTTAAGAATTCTTCATGATAAAAGGAAAAAAAAATCTTATTTGAATGTCACTCCCATTAGGAGGGGAAATAAAAAGTAAACATTGGTCTTTGTTTCTGTGTGTGTGTGTGTGTGTGTGTGTGTGTGTGTGTGTGTGTGTGTGTGTGTGCATCTTTTCATCTTCTCACATTTTCTGCATTTTTAAATTTTCCTAAATGAACTAGTTGATCAATTTATATTTTCTTAAATATTTATGTTATTCCTGTTCAATCTCATCCCATCTTATGCTATTTGAGATAGGATCACATATAATTCACCAAGTATTCACCATCTGTATTGAGATTCTCTGTGAAATTCTAATTTTTAGAAGGGAAAATAAATTTTAATTATAAGCTTCATGTATATGTGTATGCACATATGCCTGCATATGTGTTTATTTCATGTGCTTCTCCATTTAAAAAATTTTAGTGGGTTTTATTTGGGGAGAGAATAATTCTCAATTTTTATTTTCCTGTATTAGCAGTAAGTTTCACATAAAAGACAAACTTCTATAAACGCCGTGGGTCATTCTGTGTTCTAGACTGAGTGTTACTTGCTTTATTATGTGTGACATGATCAAAGGCAAAAATAATTTGTGCCACCTCAGTCATGTGCAGTAACCATTTCACATCAAAAAGCAAACAACCGATCTGACTTTTACTATTACACGGTTCACAAGAAATGTGGTTACTAGACCTGAAACAGCGAGGAAGCATGCAAGGTAACATTGTTTAACCCTAGACATGAAATTACTGGAGGAAGAATTAAAACAAAGAAATCTTAAAAAGAAAGGAGAGGAATACTGATGAAAAGAAAACCAGAAAAAAATTGTCTCTGTAAAATTGGATTGCTGCAGGCCTGGCTCCTGCTGGTGATTACATGGTTTTCTACAACATGAAATTGAACAAACAGTAATTAATAAACTAAAGATTGTAATCTAGTGCTCATCCAGTTTTCTTAAAAACAGTGGGGAAGCTTTGATGTGAAAGAATCTCTTTTATTAAAAGGGAGTCTTGAAAACCTTTGGACAAACACTGCATTTTGATCAAATTTCCCCAAAGGCCATAAATATCTTCTGACCTGAAAGTTAATGCAGTTTGAAATTTTATAAAAGCTTTGAGAAGAGTAAAGTTTAATATTACCTAACCCACAGGAGGAACATACAAAACAGATCATTAGAAGCAGGGAATGTCTAAATAAAGAGGTGCTCCAATACTTCATAAAACAGTGAGAAATGAGGGAAGAACAAACTGATTTTTGATAATTTTTAAATTTTATAACTATAATTAAAATTTAAGACTCATTTTTTTCTGGGAGTGTTGGATAAAAGGTATAAAGACATCTGTGGAGTGGAGAGAAATATATTAAAATAATTTTGTACATGAATTGTTTTTAAAACTGATAATCCAGTTGTTACAAATGAGGTTAAGAGATGTTTACTGGGGGGAAACTTCCATTTCTGACCTAAATAATTTTTTATGACTAATCATTTTGTGACCAATAAATCAGCAAGTGATTATGTAGCAATGTTTTGCAAAGCAATATTTTTTCAGTAAATGAAACACAGCCAATTATTTGACCTAAATTTAAAATTCCACTTTTTGCTACTATGGTGTGTAATATATTTAATTCAAAGACTATTTGTTAGAACTAATCTACTCTTAAAATGCAATTGTATTTGACAGATCAGTTTTACCAGCATCTTAACTTTAGAAATTAAAAACAAATCTTTACAATCAAAGAAGCAAAATATTCAATGCCATTGAAAATACAAATTAATGTCTGGGGAACTACTAAAAGGGGGAAAGATTAGATACATACGGGAAGATATTTTTTTCTTTGTAGTTTTTAGAAGGGCGGTGCATGCGAACAGCCAAAGTGGGATTAATTGCTACTGGCACAGTGTTTGGATTCAGTGTAGCTGGAAGTACAGAATGAAAAAAAGTCAAGCTACAGAACACTGGGGTTTGGGGTTTGACTCAAACATGGCTGTGAGATGCGATGCTTAAAATGGGAGACAAAATATGCAGTTCACCCATGTTTACAGCAGCTCAGTTTGTAATTGCTAAATCTTTTTGAAACAACAAAAATGTTCCTCAACAGGAGACTGGATAAAGAAGATGTGGTTCTTTTATAGAATGGAGTATTATTCTGTCATTAAAAATGATAAGATTGAGTCGTTCATACTCAAATGGATGTACCTTCAGGATATCCTCATAAGTGAAATAAATAGGTCACAGATGTGTGACCTATTTATTTGTATCTTTTCTCTGGTATCAGAAAATGAAGATGTAAATGAGTTCTAGTATACATAGTAGATATTGTGAAATAGAAAATATTTAAAAAGAAATAGTGTATAGGGGTAAATAATATAGGGGGAAAATGTGATAGTTATAAAAAAGGAAACAAAAATTATGTTTACAGGGGGTGTGGAATGCAGGGTGGGTGGGGAATGGGAAAAAATGAGAATCAATCATATCAAATTCTGGTACAAACTGTCAATGTTGAATGCGGTGATGATGTGCACATATAATGTACCAATAAAGATTTAAACCAAAAATGGTGTATCTGTAGAATGAGGGGACAAGAGTTTGCTGGGGATAAATGGAAGTAAAAAGACTATTTGATTGCTATTCCATAACTCAAGTAAAAAAGTTCAACTTAAAAAATACTTGAATCATCACAATTAGAATGAAATAAAAAAAAAATGAGTGCAATAGTTGCCCATAGGCAAAAAGCAGCACTGTATTAGTTATGCCTGAAAGTGGGAAAATACCAGGAGCCATTTGATATGATTCTCAGGCTGTAAGCTTATGTCTAGAAGTTTAATAGACCCATTGGAAATAAAGTTTGAAAAGTTTATATGAAAAATTAATATTCATATTGTTTATAATTCATTCCTCTATTATTTTTCTTGGAAAGAAATTAATTTATCCAGATTAAGAAATTTCAAGTGGAAGTCTCCAACGTTTGATTAACATTGTTTTGTGGAGTTTTATTGTTTTGTCTCTTTTAAAACTAATTTTTGGGAAGAATCAGTAATGATCAGGTGACGTTTAAAATTATGATTTGTTAAATGTGAACTGTGGGTACAAATATTTATTCAAGGCTCTGTGAAACAGATATATTTGTATAATTCTCCTCTGTTGGAACTCAAAACTATTGAAAAGTGAAATACAATTTTATATAGAATTGACATTTCATTTTCTCAGGTCTTAGGAAATGCTAGCAGCTATGTTTCTTGTTAAATATTTCAGTGAGCAAAGTAAAAATAAACAGGCAAATTTTTTAACACTGTGTTTTATTATAGTAAATAGAATTATGTGCAACATATCCCAATTCCTGTTTTCTTATTTAAGTTTTTCATCTGTTATCTTATATGTCTTCTATAGTCTAAATTTGAGAAAACTAAAGAGATCAAAACTGGACAGACACAATGAACTTTTTTTTTTTTTTTTTTTAGGTTTTTTGAGACAGGGTCTCACTTTGTGGTTCAAGCTGGCCCTGAGCTCAGCCTCCAACTCACATCACAATCCTCCTGCCTCTGCCTCCCGAGTGCTGGGATTACAGGCGTGAGCCACCACGCCCGGCACTGTGGTATGTGGTACTGGTTGCTGCTGGCTGTGAGTCTCCACACCCAGTATCGTTATGTGGTTACCGGGGAATCGAACCCGGGCCCTTGCGCTTGCGAGACAGGCGCCGGAACCACTGAGCTAACTCCCCAGCCCCACAATGAACTCTTTTTGATAATGGCTATTTATAAAATATTTTGATCTGAAACTAACAAATATTCATTAAGATTTTGTAGGGTGTATAATTTGTGGATGGCAGAAATCATTTCAAAATAACATTAATTTATCATCAAAATAGTTGAGCAACTGTCAGTCAATAACTCCATTTTCCTAACTTTTTTCTATCATTAGAAATTTTATCAAACTAATATTTTCAACCATCATTAACGTGTATGTTAGTACATTTAGTTTATATATTGTGAGTAATGTGAGAAAAACATAGATTCATCTTCCTAAGTTATATTCATTCTACACTGTTATAAAAGAATATAACTTCAAGTTTTACACTGTTTAATTATGACCAGCTCTAAATATGTGTTTGGAAAATGTTAAATAAAAAGCGCTTCTGCCCGAGGAGCATCTCTGACTTCAAGGAATGAGTTTTTCCAATAGGTATTTTAGGACTATTATCATATACTACAAACTCAGAAATACCAAGATAAGGGATTCTGTTCCTAACATTAGGGGAAGTAGATAAGTGCAGAGGAGTTGTAAGAACACAAATGAGGGCTGATCCAGTGCTGTAGAGGTACATCAGGGATGTGAGGACAGGGACACGAGACACTGATGCCATTTGTGAAGTTTCAACATGGCGTTTGCGTTTAGAACGCTCTCCGTACTGAGTTTGCGTGTCAGCAGCAGTGCCATGCGGCACCCCTCCCTGACACAAGGCAGAGTGCATTTCCCGGACTCCTTGATGCCAAATGAATGTATGTGACAAGATCTGGTGATGACATGTGAGCTGGAGTCCTTCAGTCACTTCCAAGAGGCATTTCAAAGTCCCACGGGATCTTCTGTGTTTACTCTGCCCTCTGACAACTGGAATGAAAGCTCTGCGAGCGGTGGAGGGTCACAGAATGGGAGGGACTCGGATCCCTACGCCCAGATTCAAAGGACTGTGTTCAGAAAATTGCATCTGTTCATGAGAGCTGATAGTGAGTATATTCTGTTTTCTGATGCTGGGCTATTGGGCAGAGCCAACACCCTTCTATTTCCTGTCTGATCTGTGAGCTCTTAGCTGTAGCACAGCTAGGGACTCTGAGGCAGATCGGAGGAGGTGAGCAGTAGGTGAGCTGGTGTGTCCGACACTCTCGAGGTAATTAAAATGTAGAGCGCAAGGAGCTGAATCGCTGTGGTCATATCGTAAGCAATTGCAGATGCTATCAATAGTGCGTTGGGAGTATCACAAAAGCAAACTAGAGCCAGTTGGTTTAAACAGACGTGTAGAACACCTAATTGGTGAATAAATATGTTGAAGCAAAAAAGGCAAAGGAGAAATTCAGTGCAAACATTTTCTGGTTTATGATTGCCAGTGCAATAAATTAAAATAATAGATTTCAAATTAGGTGAAACCATTCTTGCAAAGAGCAGGAACTGATAGAAATGGGATATTTCATTTGTAATAGCTAGCACATCTTGCAAGACATTACCACATAGAAGCAAAACACTCTTATTAAGGACAGAATTTACCACAAAGCGGTGAAATTATCCCAAAGATTTATGCACAGGAGCCAGCTTCCTATTGGAGGTATACATGGGCCTTTTGAAATGCTGGTCAAATGTATGAACCGTTTCTCATGAAAAGTGCAAACTAACCATAATCAGAATATTTATAGATTCTCTAAAGTCTTTTATTGTGAGTCTAGAGCTTAAAAAACAAAACAAAACAAAACAAAAATGACCATGGTATGAAAACACAAATGAAGAGTTTCTGAGAAACTAGAGAAATAGAATATTTTAGACCAAAAAGAGGAGCAACCTAAGTGTTAAATACTGTTTTAGGACCATGTAGGTAATAATTCAAAATAGATGACTAGGTTAATGTCTTAGAAAGAGTCTTAATAACCTCAATTAAGGTAATATTATATGTCAAAGCATGAACTAAAACAAATAATATCAATATGAATGAAAAGTGGGAGAGCAGAACTGGAAGAGGAGGGAGAAAGGAAAGGAAAGAGAAGGGCATAAAAACAAAAAAGTGACTGGAGGCACACACTAAACACCCCAGTTGGAGAACAAGCCTTCCACAATAGTTGAAGATGGTTGGCAAAGACATACTGAAAAGTGTATAGGAGTGTCACAGTAATGCCATTCTCTGTAAAGGAAGTCACTCACTATCTTGGCTTGGTGAGCTCTGCTGAAGATGAAAGTCAACACTGATTTTTTTTTTTTAAGTAGCTCCTCACTCTCAATATAAGCATATATTGTGGATATTAGAAGCAACGACTGTGAGACATGGAAACACTATGTACCCTTCAAAGTCTTCAATATTTTCAGTGTATTAAAGATGCACAGGGAAACTGCACTGGTGGTAGGTATCATAAAGAAATATAGGGAATTATGAGATCTATGAATTCTGAAGTTTCCCTGGCATTGGTAAGTATACTGAGAAAACATCAAAAATTTTGATTAGTTACACTAGGTATATATGAAGTGTGAAAGAGAAAGCCAGATGCTAGTAAAATGGAAAAGGCAGGTTTTTAAGTAGTAATCCACCACACAGTTGCAGTAGAATAAAGTGGTCCAGTAAGACCCGAACCCAACTTTGTACAGAGGTGATTTGGCACTTCAAGAGGAGAGTGGAGGATGCCATCATACATGAATAGAGGGTCAGAGTTAAGAAGTAAAACTTAAAAGAATTGTGGGAAGCAAATGAAATCTACATTCATCAGTGTTGCTTCAGCGCTGAACACAATGGGAGACAGGGCCGGTGTCACCCTTAGCAAATGGTGAATACTTCTGACAGCCTTCAGTTTTCTCAGGCAAGTGCTTGAGGAGGCCTCAGATCACCCTAAGGGCATGACCTTGAGCTGTTAGAAACTATGTTCATATTTTATTCAAGTCTATTTAGATCATAAAAAGGCTCTAGAGAGGTTAGTTAGAGTCTGGACTAGGACAAAACCTTTATGAGTGGCTATTCCTGATTCTATCTATCCAGAGCAGTCACTATCAGTATTCAATATCAATATCAATTTTTTATGCCAATCCATCCTGCCTAGCCAGGTTACTCCATGTTGCTCTTCCCTTTCAAGATTCCAGGGCATCTTTCTTCTCATCTTTGTCATTTCTCCAATTGAATCTACATTATTAGATGCTCCTCTTTCTTTGTATCTGGACCTCCTTTGTATTGCAATCTTTTCATTACACATACTTCCTGGATACTCTTTCTTCATAAGCTAAAAAGTATACCTAGTATGTTCACACCTCAAAATATAACTGAATTAGGCCCAGAAGAAAAAAAAAAAAAGACAAGTTAGAAGATATATAAGGAATAATAAGTAGCATGTATTTTGCTAGGTGCCTTATAAATTTAGTAAGGTTGTTTCAAATAACATTTTAATACTCTTAACCATGAAACTAAGATTAAGCTAACTGATTTGTCAAAAATTTAAAAGATGAAAATGGCTAATACTTTCAATTTATTGGGCTGCCTCCTAAATATTAGCTTACCAGGTTCACTTATTTCGAAATGTCCTTTGACTGCAGGAAGCTGCAATATGTTAGACTTGCCTGATTTTGAGAAAGATAATGTGTTATGATAAATTACTTGCTTGGATTTCTTCTTTACAAATTCATATCCTGCAGTTGGAAGTAAAGGGATCTCTGGTGGTGAAAGTCATATACACTCCCCAAACTTTTTGCTATGGCAAATATTCAGAGATATTTGACAGTATATTCTGTTAGTATATTGATATAATCCTATAAATCTTTCATTTTTGACACAGGTAGTAGTAAGATTAAAAAGAAAATAACAAAGGGAACAAAAGCTACATCTATTATTTCCTCTCCATTCCATATTTATGGTGAGTTACTGCTCCCAAACTAACAGCTTCTAAGCTTGTTACAAGTTGAATTGCTCATAAGATCTTCATCTGTATAGGAACAAATTTAGAGTTCTCCCTTTTATTATTTTGGAAGCAGGCTTAAGTAGTTCTTAGGCTGAATAACAACAGAAGAATTGTTTGTTTTGGATCTAAATTACTTCCACAAATATTTATTGAGTATCTATATTTGGAAGCCCATGATTAGCATTTAGAAAATGCTCACCCACTTCAAAACTTCATTTGAAGGTCTCTCACTTCTAGTTCCATCATTTGTTGCAAAGATTAGGTAGGAGAAACTGGACAGACAAACTAAAAGACAGTTTTTATCCCTATCTTGATTTTGATAGACACTCCTCAGATCCCAATGGGGAAGGATGCGGTAGGGCCAGGTAGGACAATGGACCATGTATGCAGTGATTAGGGGCAGCATTGTTTGCCAACATGAAAACACGTACAACAGCAGCTGCCCCAGACATGAGTGACACGTTGGCATGCATTGTCCCGAGTGTTTGGGTTTCTTCTACCACTTATGTATTTTCCATGTAGCTTGACTGCCAAATCTCTCACCTCAAGGGTCAATTCTTCACTATACGTAGTTTAAGTAAAATTCCACATCTACTTCCAAACTGATCCTTCCACCAAGGGATTTCCAACATTTGGAAACCAAGCTGGGGGTGAACGTATCATTTGGTACTGTCTCACTTACAAATGACTCATGCAGACATGTGGAGACTCCATGCTTGCTAACGGCCAATGCAGACCTTCTTGAACTGCTGTCACCAGCATGTCATTAAGTGCTCCCCATTACTAACAGGATTTGTGAACAAGGAATAGAAATCTCCAAAACTAGAGCTTTTTTGTAAAGCATTGCTAGATTTTTCTCTGTAAGAACAATTTCCTGCTGTCACTGCTGTGCATTGTCAGGAAAATGATACTGAAGTAAAGCAGCTCGGATATTTCATGCGAATGCACAGAGCTGCCTCCCCTGACTTACCTCTGCCCCCTAAAAGAAATAACAAGGGAGATTTAAATCTAGGACCAGTGCAAAGTTTAACAAAGTTAGTTCAAAAGGAAAAAGCATCTTTTCCACTTTATGATTGTTGATGTGCTTTTAGAATACTTATGAAAAACATACATCAGAGGTTCTGTCTGATGACCCTGTCTATACTTGTAAACTGAACTCATCTCTTGGTGACAGTGACTAACTTGAATTATAAATGCTTTTGTTTTTCCTGAGAATTATATATCCTGCCAAATGTAGCAATGGAGAGCCAACTTATAATGGAAATTCTATTTCTATAAGAATATCAGAATGATTAGATATTCCATCCAGGTATCTGAGAGCTTTTTCTCTAGGCATTGATAAAAATTTTAGATGAAATTCCTGAGATGTCAAGTATGCATGCACTTGGATGGAATGCAAAAAGCACAAAGGAAGAAAAGTAGGAACTAAAAGAATAATGATAACTGAGAACCTACAGCATGTCAGGGAAGGTGCTGGGGATTTGGTAGACAGTATCTCACATAGTCCCAGATACTAGACTTATAAATTTCTTCTACTTCAGAGATGAATACAAGGTTCACATCTGGGAAATTTCACGATTCAAATTTGTTTTACTTTTCCTACCATTGGAGAATAGCCCAGGAATGTTCAAAGGGATGTAGGATTATGAAAGCTAATGAGCCATTTCCTTAAATTTTTTTTATCAAGGTATAGAAACGAGTATTTAACAGAGAATGAAGAAAAATTATTCGCTTTGATATACATTTAATGTATATCATATATATAGTTGATCAAGCAACACAATGTAAAGGAGGAGGCTAGTGTTGAATTCTTTGTGATTTGTGGCTTTGCTGGGTGTGAGTATTGAGGGGAAAAACAAATTCCATATCTCAACCTGGTTTCTATTTGTTCTTACACTAGATAGAAATGCGAAGGTAGTTCAAATTGTGGAAGATGTTATTTTTAAAGTAATTTTTTATTGCTACTTACTTTTGTTTTGCTTTATTGTTAATAAAACATTGTATGATTATGCATTATATATTAATTTAGATATTCATTATAAAAATTATTTTGTAGTATTCCAATTGCTTTTATCCATGGAATTATGTCTCTCCTATGAAGATTTCAGGTAATTTTTGTTAACTATAATATCATTTTATTTATATTTAGAAAGTATTTGCTAGTTAAGGGTTCATCCTTTTTAAGGTGATCCTAGAGAATAGCCTGGAGTACAAATGACAGCTAGAATCCAAATATTCTCTGATCATAATTATATAATCATTCTTCAAAGGCTGAGAGAATTTCCACCTAGCAGAGTCAATTTGTTTTAAGTAATATCTGAAGTATAAAGAAAAACAGAAGTGAAGCAAAAGGAAGTGAAATAGGCCATTATGTACATGGTGGGGTAGTCAGGATTAACTGAATATCTCTGTGAAGCTACCATGTTAGAAATGGAGGGAGAGAAATATGTAGGTGATGATCACTGTGTATCATCATTTCCAAATTCCTCATCATTCAGAAACTTTAAGTGTGTGACTCAGTTTCTAAGAATGTCTTATCTGCAGGACATTTTTTT
>PVIR01045222.1:0-10827 GCA_004026965.1 Petromus typicus
AGACCCTGTCTCCAAAAACCTAAAAAAAAAAAAAAAAAAAAAAAAAAAAGAATTTCATCTGTAATTTCAATTTTTATGGTCACATTGAATGTTGCTTACGAGGTGTTTTTTTTTTTGTTTTTTTTTGTTTTTTTAGGTTTTTTGAGACAGGCTCTCACTTTGTAGTTCAGGCTGGCCCTGAGCTCAGCCTCCAACTCACATCACAGCAATCCTCCTGCCTCTGCCTCCCGAGTGCTGGGATGACAGGCGTGAGCCATCATGCCCGGCACTGTGGTATGTGGTACTGGTTGCTGCTGGGCGTGAGTCTCCATGCCCACTATGGTATGTGGTTACCGGGGATTGAACCCAAGTGCTTGCGCTTGCAATACAGGCGCCGGAACCACTGAGCTAACTCCCCGGCCCCTTTTGAGGTGTGTTTTTTAAAAAAAAGAAAAAAAATTTTTTTTTTTTTTTTTTTTTGAGACAGTCTCGCTTTGTAGTTCAGGCTGGCCCAAACTCACTATATAGCCCAGGCAAGCTTCAAACTCACAGCAATCCTCCTGCCTCTGCTTCCTGAATGCAGGATTACAGGTGTGAGCCACTATGCCCGGCACTGTGGTATGTGTTCCCAGGATCGAACTTGTATTTGCCAGGCAGACTCTGGAACCACTGAGCTAAATCCCTGGCCCTGCTTATGAGGTTTTTAAAGGCATGAGAAAATGCTTATGTCACAAATGCAAGGAAATAGACATAGAGGCTACAAATATCTTCTGATTTTTTTCTGTGCTGCTGGGGATTGAACCTACCCCAGGACCTCAAGTATGCTAAGCAAGTGCTGCAGAGCTAGACTAGCCCTCCCCCTGAGATTTTCTTTTCCTTTCTTTTTTCTTCAAGTGTTACCTGGAAATGAAACCCAGGCCTTTTCATTAATAATATCAGGCCTTTTCATTAGTAATAATAAACTAATAAATTTCATTGATAATACCAGGCCTTTTCATTAATAATATCAACTGGATCTCTCCATTTACATGTTTGTCAAGAATATACATATAGGGCCGGGGAGTTAGCTCAGTGGTTCCGGCGCCTGTCTTGCAAGTGCAAGGACCCGGGTTCGATTCCCCAGTAACCACATAACAATACTCGGTGTGGAGACCCACACCCAGCAGCAACCAGTACCACATACCACAGTGCCAGGCGTGGTGGCCCACGCCTGTAATCCCAGCACTCGGGAGGCAGAGGCAGGAGGATTGTGATGTGAGTTGGAGGCTGAGCTGAGGGCCAGCCTGAACCACAAAGCGAGACCCTGTCTCAAAAAACCTAAAAAAAAAAAAAAGAATATACATATAGGGCTGGGGATTTAGCTCCGTGGTTCCGCACCTTCCTTGTAAGTGCAAAGTCCCTAGTTTGATCCCCAGTAACCACATACAACAATGCTGGGTGTGGAGACTCACACCCACCAGCAACAGTTCATTTTTTAGTTTAATAGAGTCAGGGTCTTCTGAAGTGTCCAGGGTGGGCTAGAAGTTGCTATCGTTCTGCCTCAGCTAGGATTACAGGGATCTGCTACCACTCCTGGCTTCTATACCTTTGATTCTCATTAAGATCTGAGGGATTCTATTCCCAGTACCAAAATAAAACAAAACAAAAGATCACAGGAGAAGCAAGTGTGGTGGTACAAAGCCTGTGATTTCAGCCATCCAGAAGAATGAGATGGGAGGATTAGAAGTTTGAGCTCAAAAAAAGAAGTTTGAGGGCCGGGGATATAGCTCAGTGGTTCCGGCGCCTGTCTTGCAAGTGCAAGGACCCGGGTTCAATCACCGGTAACCACATAACAATACTGGGTGTGGAGACTCACCCCAGCGGCAACCAGTACCACATACCACAGTGCTGGGCGTGGTGGCTCACGCCTGTAATCCCAGCACTCGGGAGGCAGAGGCAGGAGGATTGCTGTGATGTGAGTTGGAGGCTGAGGGCCAGCCTGAACCACAAAGCGAGACCCTGTCTCAAAAAAACCTTAAAAAAAAAAAAAGAAGTTTGAGCTCATCCTGGGTAACTACGGAAGAACTAATCTCAAAAAAACAAACCAAAACAATGAAAATAATGTCTTTTTCTTCTTTTTAGACTGGAGATTGAATCCAGGGCCTTGCATCTGCTAGGAAGTACTTGATCACTGAGTTACATCACCAGTCCCTTTTAAATTTTTATTTTGAGACAGGGTCTTGCTCTGTAGTTCAGGCTGGCCCTGAACTCACTATGTAGCCCGGGCAAGCCTGGAACTCACAGCAGTCCTCTTGCCTCTGCCTCCCAAGTGCTAGGATTACAGGCATGGGTCACCATGCCCAGCATTGTGATATGTGGTATCAGGGACTGAATTTGGGACCTAGCCCTTGCCAGGCAGACACCAGAACCACTCAACTAAATCCCCAATCCAGGACCTTACATTTTTGAGGCAGGCATGGTGCCAATCAGCTAAATCCCTACCCCTATTTTCAAATTTTCTACAGTGAAAATATATTCAGGAAAAAAAACATTAAAAGAAGAGAGAAAATGAGAATCATACAGTGAAGCTTTGCTTCTTTCCGGGCAACTATCACAGAAAACATTAATAAGAAGCGTTGTAATTTTCTCAGAAGTGGTTTGCAATGAGAGAAGACACATTACCTTTAGCAAAGTTGTATTTATAGGGTTGAGGCGAGAATTACATTCAACCTAAAAGAAAAAAATAATCTCAATTTTACAAACTGTCAGGAAAATAAGTAGCATAAGAATGATCTTGTAAGATCAACAACTGAAGTTTAGTGATGGTTGCTGAACTAACCAGATTACCAAAATATACAGTGGGAGATATACATGAAACAATTTATTTCTGATACTTTTGTGGGTAGAATATTTTTTGTTTATTTTTGTGACACTGGGGATTGAACTTAGGACCTTGAGCTTGCCTGGAAGGTGCACTGCCACTGAGCCACATTCCCAGCTCCTATCTGATACTTCTGAACACATCTAAAAATCTGGCTAATTTCATTTTGTCAGTCTGTTGTAAGTAGAATATTTAAAGAAATGCTGCAAGTATTTGTCCTAAGGCTATATAACATGGAACAAGTTACTTAGCTTCTTTCAGAAATGAACTGAACTGTGACCCTCTCCTGAGATCTCTCTGATGCCTTTCTAACACAACTGGCCCTAATGATTGAGGCCTACGTACTTCACTCCTGCTCCCTTCTACCCTTCCCAGGCCTTGGAGTGGGTTACTATCCCTTATACCCTGACTCTTCTATCAAGATTCTTGCTGTGTAGTCTGAAACTGAAATTCCATGATTCTGTTCTCCTAGAGCAGTCATGATAGTTATTATAGCCTAGTGAATTCATGTTTGGGAAGATAATTTCTGGTTCAGCAATGTTTATTGTTCGTTTCTGGTGCTATGGCTTGTGCATGGTAAGTATGTACTCTAACACTAGTTCCAAAAGTTCAGCAATGTTTCATGGTTAATAATATTAACTGGATCTCCCCTTTTACATGTTTGTCAAGAATATACATATAGGGCTGGGGATTTAGCTCCGTGGTTCCGCACCTTCCTTGTAAGCGCAAGGTCCCTAGTTTGATCCCTAGTAACCACATATAACAATGCTGGGTGTGGGGCCGGGGAGTTAGCTCAGTGGTTCCGGCGCCTGTCTCACAAGCGCAAGGACCCGGGTTCGATTCCCCGGTAACCACATAACAATACTGGGTGTGGAGACCCACACCCAGCAGCAACCAGTACCACATACCACAGTGCCGGGCATGGTGGCTCACGCCTGTAATCCCAGCACTTGGGAGGCAGAGGCAGGAGGATTGTGATGTGAGTTTGAGGCTGAGCTCAGGGCCAGCCTAAACCACAAAAAAGCGAGACCCTGTCTCCAAAAACCTAAAAAAAAAAAAAACAATGCTGGGTGTGGAGACTCACACCCACCAGCAATCAGTACCACATACCACAGTGTGGGGTGTGGTGGATCGCACCTGTAATCTCAGCACTGGACAGGCAGAGGCAGGAGGACTGCTGTGAGTTCAAGGCTTGCCTGGTCTACAGAGTGAGTTCAGGGCCAGCCTGAACTACAAAGTGAGACCCTGTGTCAAAAAAATACATATACATATAAAGCCTGTTCCAAGTTTGAAATCTAGTAGGGTGAAAATAGGTAATACACAGCAAAACAAAATTAGCTTAAAATTTCATAACTAACTACAATGAATACTGAAGAATGAACAGGATATCTATAAAAAAAGAAAAGGTAGAGTTGGGGATTTGGCTCAGAGGTTCTGGTGCCTGCCTTGTAAGCACAAGGGCCCAAGTTTGATCCTGGTAACCAACAATACAACAATGCTGGACATGGTGGCTCACTCCTAGCAGCAATCACTACTATGTAAAACAATACCAGATGTGGTGGCTCACGCCTGTAATCCCAACACTTGGGAGGCAGAGGCAGGAGGATTGATGAGTTCGAGGCTGAGTTTAGGATCAACCTGAACTACAAAGTGAGACCCTGTCCGAAAGAAAGAAAAAGAAAGAAAGAAAGGAAGGAAGGAAGGAAGGAAGGAAGAAAAGAGAGAAAGGTATTTTGAAGGCTTCCAGAGTTGGGGAAAAACATGTAAAGACACAGGACATGTGAAGAGAACATGGAGGGCATATGTGGGTTACAGAGGCAATGTGAAGTGAGGATGCACACACAGGTGAGGTTGGGGGCAGACTGGAGGTGGCTATGGAACGCAAGAAGTCAGGTTTCCGAAGTGATGGAATTTAAATTGCTTTAGGAGAGTGGCAGCTTCTGTGAGAGACTGCAGAGTCACCAACTGCTATAAGAACAATTAAAATCACTGAGGTAAAAACCAGTAATCCAAATGAGCTTTTTCTTTCTCTGTACTGGGAATTGAACTTGGGACATACTGAGCAAAATACCCAGCCCTCCAGCTACATTTTTAATCTGGACATTGCTAATGGACAGGTACACAAAACTCTTATAAAATTAAAAGATGATTTATATATATATTTTTTAAAATTATTTTTTTTGAAACAGGGTCTTGCTTTGTAGTTCAGAGTGGTCCTAAACTCAGCCCCAAACTTAGCAGTAATCCTCCTGCCTCTGCCTCCTGAGTACTGGGATTACAGGCATGAGCCATCATGCCTGGCATTGTTGTATGTGGTTACTGGGGATCAAACTCAGGCCCTTCCATTTACTTGCAAAGCAGCCACTGGAACCACTGAGCTAAATCGCCAGCCCTAAAAAAAGTTTTTGAGGCAGAGTCTCGCTTTGTAGTTCAGGCTGGCCCTGAACTCACTATGTAGCCCAGGCAAGCCTCGAACTTTCAGCAATCCCCCTGCATCTGCCTGCTGAGTGCTGAGATTATAGGCATGAGCCACCATGCCCAGTTTGAAGATGATACAAATGCTAGGATCACCACATCACAGAAATGACAATGCAGGTACTGAAAAGCAATACACTGATTTACTACAGAATATGTCTAGCTCCTAAACATGGGTTTTAAAAACTGGATCTGCAACTACTAGACACAGAATACACTAGATATATTAAAATATTTTTCTGGAAGAATGGGAGCACAAGTTTGGACGTTTTAAGACTTTGAACACCACTGAGCTACACTCATGGCCTCAGTTTTTTAGGGAGGTGGTACAGGGAACTAAACACAGGGCCTTTGTATCGAGCAATATTCCCTATTTATGTTTTATTTTATTTTATTTATTTTTTAAAAATTTTTTAAAATATTTTTGTGAGACAGGGTCTCGCTTTGTGGTTGAGGCTGGCCCTGAGCTCAGCCTCCAACTCACATCACAGCAATCCTCCTACCTCTGCCTCCCGAGTGCTGGGATTACAGGCATGAGCCACCACGCCCGGCACTGTAGTATGTGGTACTGGTTGCTGCTGGACGTGAGTCTCCACGCCCAGTATTGTTATGTGGTTACCGGGATCGAACCAGGTCCTTGCGCTTGCAAGACAGGCACCAGAACCACTAAGCCAAATCCTCGGCCCCTATTTATGTTTTATTTTAAAACAAGTTCTCACTAAGTTGCCTTGGCTTGGCTCGAATTTGCAATCCTCCTGCTCTAACTGTTTAAGCAGCTGGGATTACAGACGTGTGCCACCAGGCCTGGCTCAACTGCTTGTTTCTGACATACTCTCTCTCCAACTCCCCTGATGCAGACTTTAACATACTCATGGTTATAGTCAATAGCACTAAGCAAACCTGGGAAGCTAAAAAGTGATGCTGAATAAACAAGTGAGCAAGAACACCTGGCAATCCTGCCTAGGACTTGTGGAGTTTCTCCAGGCTCTTCAATAAGTGGATACCTTTCTTCTGACTATGAGTAGAAGAATATCTCCTCTGTGCTACAGATAGGGCCCCTGGGGTTTTCTACAGCTAGCATGTAGAAATCAGAAAGAGGAAGAGACCTTATCTAGGGGCTAAATCATAGTTTTGAAAAGCAATTGCAAAATGTCGCTTTAAGTCCATGTAATTTTAAAAAGACAAATAACACAGATACAATACTTACAGAAATATTTAGCATTACTATTTCATACTTTGGGGGTTTTTTTTTTTTTTTTGAGACAGGGTCTCGCTTTGTAGTTCAGGCTGGCCCTGAGCTCAGCCTCAAACTCACATCACAGCAATCCTCCTGCCTCTGCCTCCCAAGTGCTGGGATGATAGGCGTGAGCCACCACGCCCGGCACTGTGGTATGTGGTACTGATTGCTGCTGGGCGTGAGTCTCCATGCCCAGTATTGTATGTGGATACCGAGGATTGAACCCGGGTCCTTGCGCTTGCAAGACAGGCACCGGAACCACTGAGCTAAATCCCCAGCCCATACTTTCAGTTTTTTGAGACAGGTTTCACTATATAGCTCAGGCCAGTCTTGAACTCACTATGAAGCTAAGGCTGGCTTTGAACTCATAATGGTCCTTCTGCTTCAGCCTCCTGAGTGCTGGGATTACAGGGATGTGTCATCACATCTGGCTTACTTAACATTATTAAGAAATTCTAATTATAGACATTTTCAAAAAACAATCCTACATTCTTATATTTATTCAAATGCTTATTAAAAATGTTTTTAGTATATATTTTATAGTATGTATCTCTTTTTTTTTTTCTTTTTGGAGACAAGGTCTCACTATGTAGTTCAGAATGGCCTTGAACTCACTATGTAACCCAGGTAAGGCTCAAATTCATGGCGCTTCCTTCTGAGTGCTGGGATTACAGATGTGCACCATTGTGCCTGGCTGTTATCTACATATTTAGAGAGAAAGCCCAACTTTCATAAACTCCTGTTCTTACCCCAGTACCGGTGACTAAGCCCAGGGGCTTGTACCTGCTAGGTAAGTACTCTGCTACTGAGTTATACTCTCAGCCTATAAGATTTCTTGATGAACTGGAATAATCACTACAGCTTTATTACCTTTCAAGACCAGGGCGGGAGGAGTTGGGAATTGAGGGCTATTATCTCCATGTATGAGTCACACCATATACTTTATAGCAGGCACAGAATGGTTTATTGGGCGATTCAGGGAATGTGAACATATTCTGTTTTAACTTCCATCTCACACTACAAACATTCTCCTAGCCCATAAACCTTTTTGCCTTTTTAAAATTAAATTTCCTTTTCAAAAAGTCTTGTTCTTGGGCCAGGGATTTAGCTCAGTGGTTCCGGCGCCTGTCTTGCAAGTGCAAGGACCCAGGTTCGATCCTCGGTAACCACATACAATACTAGGTGTGGAGGGGAGACTCATGCTCAGCAGCAACCAGTACCACAAACCACAGTGCCAGGTGTGGTGGCTCATGCCTGTCATCCCAGCACTTGGGAGGCAGAGGCAGGAGGATTGCTGTGATGTGAGTTTGAGGCTGAGCTCAGGGCCAGCCTGAACTGCAAAGCGAGACCCTATCTCAAAAAGACCTAAAAACCTAAAAAAAAAAGTCTTGTTCTTTAACATTGTGCTCTAGATAGGGCAGAAGTGAAAGCTGCCTAAGAAAATCAAGCAAATACACACATATATTTAGTTAAATTAAACAAGGTATGGAAAAAACATAATAGTCATTTGAAAACCGTCAGTTTTGGGGCCAGGCATCTAGTTCAGCGGCACTGTGCCTGCCTTTCAAGAGAAAGGGCAAGAGTTTGATCCCCAGTACTGGGGGGAAAAAAAGGAAAGAAAGAAAGGAAAACTGTCAGCTTAATTTGTAATAAAAAAATGCAAATTAAAATGGTAAGAATACCATTAAAAAAATATTTGGAGAGGGTCTCACTATGTAGTTCAGGCAGACCTCAAATTTTATATGATTCTCCTACCTCAGATTCCCAAGTGCGGGGATTATAGGCTTGTACCACCATGCCTAGCCAAGTATACCGTTTTTTAATCTATCAAATTAATTGCTTATAATAAAAACCCAGTTGGCTAGGGACATAGCTCAGTGGTACAGAACTTCCTCACATGTGTAAGGTTCTGGGTTCAGTTCCTAGCATCATAAAAATAAAGAAGTTTGAGGCTGGGGATTAGCTCAGTGGTTTTGGTGCTTGCTGTGCAAGCACAGGGTCCCAAGTTTGATCTCTGGTAACCACATACCACAATGTTGGGCGTGTTGGCTCACCCCTGCAATTCCAGCACTTGGAAGGCAGAGGCAGGAGGATTACTGTTCTTGCCTGGGCTATATAGTGATTTCAGGGCCAGCCTGAACTAAAGTGAGACCTTGTCTCTAAATAAAGAAAGAAAGTAAGTAAGTACTGGACAGGATTTACTGAAACACACAGTTTCATATGCTGCTAGTGGCAGTATATTGGTGTATCTTCTCTGGAAATGAATCTGGAAAATGTATCAAATCATTTTAAAAAGTTCACTTTTATTTTATTTGCAATATTGAGAACTGAACGAAGGGCCGTGGGTATGCTAGAGTTGCACTCTAGCACTGAGCTACATCCTGAAGTCTTTCTATTTATTTTTTATTTTTTTGAGACAGGGTGTGAGTCTCCATGCTCAGTATTGTATGTGGTTTCTGGGATTGAACCCAGGCCCTTGTGTTTGCAAGACAGGCACCAGAACCACTGAGCTAAATCCCTGGTCCCAAGCCTTTTTATTTTACTTTGAAACAATTCTCACTAAATTGCCCAAGATATCCTGAACTTATGATCTTCCTGCCTTAGCCTCCTATCTGAGATTGCAAGCATGTACCAGCATACTCAGCAAAATCTGTGTTTTTTGGTGGGGTATAGTGGCATATGCCTACAATTCTAGCAGGAGGATCACCACAAGTTTGAAGCCAGCCTGAACTATACTGTGAGCTCCAGACTCAAAAAAAATTTGTGATTTCTGAACCATTAATTCTACTTCTACAAATAACCTCAAGGACATAAGATTGAGTCAAAGGTTTAATAAGGGCATTCAACATCAGTAGTGGTACAAAATCAGAACTAAGTAACAGGAGAAATCAAGTAAATAAAGGTATATTAGATAATAAGGACCACAAATCTTTTATATCTGATATAATCAGGTCTGTGTTAACAGATAACAGTCTGTCTTTGGATAATGGGCTCACAGTATACCACTATACCCAAAGATGTTTTCACATTTTCTACGATGAACATATCACTTTTATCAATGTACTGTATACTTGAAAAGGAAACAGGATCTCAGCAGTTTTCCAGCCTGCTGTATGTATGGTGGTAATCTATTTTACACAAAAGGCTCCATTGCCTGGAATCTGACAATAAATAAATCATGCTTCATTGTACTATGTGCCACAAAAGTGAACTGGACCCAAAAAGCAAGCAAGGGCAACAACATGCCTATGTGATGATGCCTACTGACTGATAACCAACTTTCTAATATGTATAACAGAAAACAAGCTCTAAAAAGCTACTAATAACTGTTTTTTAGAGGATCAGCAGAGTGCTATTACACATTTCACTACATTTTAATCTGTCTTCCTTGCAACACTACAACATACTTACCACAGCTTCAACAGCAGGTGAATTGTCCCCTACCACCAGTAAAGTAGAACACCTAGGTACAGAACGAGAGGTATCACTCAGTAAAGAAGCAGATATACTCCACTCAGCACTAAATTAGTCATAACAGGCAATTCAGATATTTAGCAGTTGGTTTTTAAATTAAAAAAAAATTTTTAATTCTTTATTGGTACACTATGAATACACATCATCATTGTATTCAACACTGAGAGTTTGCACCAGAATATGACATGACTTGATTCTCATTTTTTCTCTTTCCCCAACCCACCCTGCAACCCTCCACCACCTGTAATTATAAGCTTTGTGAGTCACCTCATCTTTGACAAAGGAGCCAAAAATCTTCAATGGAGGAAAGATAGCCTCTTTAACAAATGGTGCTGGAAAAACTGAGTTGTAACTTGCCAAAGACTAAAGTTAGACCTATCTCTTTCATCGTGTACCAAGCTAAAATCAAAGTGGAAAAGAGACCTAAATATTAAAACAGACACACTAAATCTGCTTCAAAACTGATTAGATAAAACTCTTGAAGACATTGGCTTAGGGAAAGACTTACCTTAATTTTTTTTTTTTTTTTTTAGGTTTTTTGAGACAGGGTCTCGCTTTTGTGGTTCAGGCTGGCCCTCAGCTCAGCCTCCAACTCACATCACTGCAATCCTCCTGCCTCTGCCTCCCGAGTGCTGGGATTACAGGCGTGAGCCACCACGCCCGGCACTGTGGTATGTGGTACTGGTTGCTGCTGGGTGTGGGTCTCCACACCCAGTATTGTTATGTGGTTACCGGGGAATCGAACCCGGGCCCTTGCGCTTGCAAGACAGGCGCTGGAACCACTGAGCTAACTCCCCGGCCC
>PVIR01045223.1:0-10823 GCA_004026965.1 Petromus typicus
TACATTAAATATACACATCATGATTGCACTCCATAATGGGGATTTGTACCAGTATAAGACACAACTTAATTCTCATTTTTTCCCATAGCCCCACCCATCCTACCACCCCCCATATATATAAAATTTGTTTCCTTACTTTTTTGTTACAATCTCAACATTGTCCCCTTTCACCTTATTTTACATTGAGCATTTTCTATTTTGAGATTTCCCTTCAACATCATTGGCCATTCGAGAGATGAAGATGAAAACAACATTGAGATTTCATCTCACTCCACAAAGAATGGCTGCTATTTCAGAATTAGCCAACAACAAATATTGGTGAGGCTGCGGAGAAAAATGAACCCTTCCCCACTGTTGGTGGGAGTGTAGACTCGCACAGCCTCTGTGAAAATCAGTGTGGAGATTCCTCAGAAAGCTGGGATTGGAGATTCCCATTTGATCCAGCCATCACTCTGCTAGGTTTATACACCAAGGAATTAAAAGATTTATATCAGAGTGACATATGTGCACCCATGTTTATAGCAGCTTAGTTTGTTTAAATCTTGAAAACAACCAAAATGTCCATCCACTGGTGACTGGAAAAAGAAGATGTGGTTCTTCTATAGAATGGAGTATTATTCTGCCATAAAAATGATAAGATTGAGTCATTCATACTCAGATGAATCTGGAGGACATCCTCATAAGAGAAATAAACAGGTCACAGATGTGTAAATATCATATCTTTTCTCTGGTATAAGAAAACAAAGATGTAACTGAGTTCTAGTATATATAGTTGATATTGTGAAGTAGAAAATATTTCAAAGGAAAGAAGATGCAAGAGTATATAACAAGAGCAAAAAGAATGTGATAGTAATAAAGAAAAAAGGAAACAAAGCTTATGTATATAGGGGTTGGAGGGGTTGCTGGGGGAGGGGGTTGAGAATCAAGTCATGTCATATTGTGGTACAAACTCTCAGTGTTGAATGCAAGGATGGTGTGTATTCATATATGTAACAATAAAGATTTGAACTTAAAAATTAAAAATAACCATTATCTCATTAAGATTGGGTCATCCTTTCCCACCTACTAAGACTACTAACATTAAAACTAAGACTATAGATTATCAACCATTGTTAATGATATCCACATACATTTGCTATTACAGGATCAATATTAGCCAAACAGTTCTACTTGTAAACTTATTGGCTGATTATGGTTTTAATTCACATTGTAGCCACCTCATGATTTTTCTCTATAAAACATTCTTAGAGAAGTGAGATCCTTGGCAACCCACTCTGGAATCTTCTGTCTCTTGGGACCATTTTTTATTCCCCAGTCCTACTCCCTAGTGAATTTTCCTACTCTTAATTTTTTTTTAAAAAAAAGAAAATTTTATTAATTTGTAAACTTCCATAAACAAATAAGGGAAGAACACTTAGAATTAATGTTTCATCACATAGTTTCTACAGTATTCTTTTATAGCAGGTGATGGTTTTTGTCAGTCTCATATTGGTGAAAATTAATATTCATTTACAATAATCTCTATCCGCATAATTATAACAAAACAAACTTTATTTCTTTGTATGATTAGGAAAATAGAGAGGGAAGGAAATGATCAAAACTATTAAAATGCCAACTTTGATGTAGAGTGCAAAGGGAAGACTTGCTGTGCTGCCTCCAGAAGTTAAGTGTCTTCACCAGATGCTGAAGCCACAGCAGGATTTTCAGGCAATTCTCTCTGTTTTCTATGTTCTAATCTCCTCTGAGTTGAAATATGACGTTCCAGAAACATTTTGCACCATTTCTCTTTAAGCAACAACTCCTCGACATATTCTATGAGCTACGGGAGGAAAGCAGGAAAAGTTGCATGTTAAGGGACAGGTGTGCCATGAGAGGCAAACTATCCAGGCGATAGCCATTGCCTGGACCAGCAGCCCCTGGATCATGTCAGAGGTACAAAATCTCAAAGCTCTAAGACCTACCAAAAAGTATCTGCATTTTTTTTTAAGGTTTTTTGAGACAGGGTCTCACTTTGTGGTTCAGGCTGGCCCTGAGCTCAGCCTCCAACTCACATCGCAGCAATCCTCCTGCCTCTGCCTCCCGAGTTCTGGGATTACAGGCGTCAGCCACCATGCCCGGCACTGTGGTATGTGGTATGTGGTATGTGGTACTGGTTGCTGCTGGAGTGAGTCTCCATGCCCAGTGTAGGTATGCGGTTACCGGGGATTGAACCCAGGCCCTTGCGCTTGCAAGACAGGCACCGGAACCACTGAGCTATATCCCTGGCCCAAAGTATCTGCATTTTAAAAAGGGACTAGAGGTGACTCATATGTATATCAAGATGTCTAGGTGAAGTGTTGGCCTTCAGTTTCAATGAATGAAAGGCTACCACATCAAGTATGTATAACTTTAAGAAACAAGCTACTTCTACATTGATTTTTAAACCTTTTAAAAATCGTATTGAGATTTTGCTCAACTTCTATATATCATTTACAAAAATTTAGCTATATTTGGTCTAGCATAAGGTCTCAGTATTTGTGTATCTTCAGAGCTCCTTGAGTGTAATGTCTTTTAAACAGAGTTGAAAACTTTTGTACTAGGACAACTTCTGTATTCCTAAAATATACCAATAAACTCAATTTATTTTTTAAAAAAGATAGAAGACATTTAAAAAATTAAGACAGAACTAAGACTATAGATCATCAACCCATACACTAGTACTTTGACTCCCTGAGAAGCTAATGAGTTGTTGAAAAGGTAGTTACCAACCTGAGCCAGAGTGTTGACAGACAACCAGACAGGCTGCACGGCAGTCTAATGTAGTAGGTGATCATGAACATTTTTTGTCATATTCTTTGACAGTGAATCTCAAACTGTGATAACAGCTAGCAGCACCAGTACATTGGAACTTGGTATAAAAGCAAATTTTGGGTACATAAGCAAACAAATCAAACCCACTGGGCAGATTCAGCACTTCATTGTAAAAAGTTTTCCATATGATTCTGGTGGTCAAAAAATTTAAATATTTCTACTCAAGGAGATTTCCAAGCCAGCAGGAATATTTATTCTGCTCAATCTTCCAATGTACATTACTCCTAGAAAACCTTTTATCCTCTATTGAGTTGAATGTTTCTTTGTCAAGGTTCCTCTCTCTGTATCCTCAATCCATTCCTAGAAATAAGTTGCTGTACTTACTTCGAGAAAAAAAGCATGTATTGGCTAACCCACTGTCTTGCATACATTTCCCAGAAGCAAGTCTTAATGGAGAGGTAAGAGATGATAGTCCTTGTCAAAATTAGATAACTACTTACATGGGTTTCACCAGCCTGAGAAGCTGAGGTCTTCAGGGATTCCAGGATGCTAATTAACTCATTCTCCAGGTTCAGAACATGGGTTAAGTACTCTTCTGGAGTTTTTAGGTGACCCATTCTGGCCTTCTGGTGAAGAACAGGAAAGTCAGTTTCCTTTCCCAGGCACATTATTTTTACACTGTACTTCCACAATCAAAAGAAAACTAGGTTTGCATTGTCCAAGCTTTAGAGAAAAATGGTGTCAGGTAAGAATCTTAAAGACTAAATTCTGAGTCCACTTCAGACTCTGAAATGATTTATACAGGGTGGGGTGTGGGCATCAGAATGTTAGAAAGATATCCAGGTAATTGTAGTAGTCTGCCAAGCAAGGATATCCATGTGTATATAATACAGGTGTGTATACAATCTTTGTGTTAGAGTGGTGGATCAATTCATCTCTTAGCAGGTATTTATGTACATTTATAAAGCTGAAGCTATAAGCAGTGATACAAAACCCCTTAGGCTCCAATAGTTTCTTGATATATCTGCTGCAGGAAAAAAAAAAAAGATGTTTTGACACTGAAAGATAACCATAATTAAGTACATGAACCTGAACATGATTAGTAATTGGAAATAAGATAATAATGGCTCTGACAAGTCATGATGGTATTGCTTCTGCAATTATATGACCATTATATCTTATTATGACAGATCCTTGTGTCCCATCTACAGAGAATCTGATTCAATAGGACGGGAGTGGAATAAATTAATTTGCATTTTCATCAGCCTCATATCTGTACAAACATTCAGTATTTAAGTGTACCCAAACAGATGTTGATATTTGCTTCCTTTAGTGCTCAGTTATAAGGAGCCATATGTGATGATGGATATCCTAACAAGTTAGGCGGAGTAATTATTTTTGTAGAGCTGACAATGGCCTCATAGAGGTCATAACAAAATTATACTCACCCGAATAAATGGAAGCCTGACCATACCTTCACGTCTTCTAAGAAATCTTAGGGTGCTCTTTGCTTGCTTCCACTTCATATTAGACATATCCTCAAAGTAGATGGCAAGAGGAGGCATTATGGTTGGTTTAGTGAGGTGACAGGCCTGAGATAGAAGATAGAATAAGGGAGAAAATGGAATCAAGAGAAGGCAATTGTTTACTAGGAATCCTGCACAGACTTATTTGCTAAGTCAGTGGTTGTTCAGAATGTGATCTCTGTGAGTCATTCTTGGGTGTTGCTTGTCCTTTGACTTCCAGTAAGCACTGGCTGTCTTCGTGAACTCAAATTACCTCACTTATCTCAAAGATGAGCCACTGGATCCAAGATGCTAATGTCTAATCTATGAAAATGATGGCCTTATGGGTCAGACCTGATAACCAATCTACTAGCAGTTTTATCCATCGATTGTGTAAACCCATGAGAAAAGTCTAGCATAAAATAACTGATTTTAAAGTCAATCTATTTCTTTAGTACTAGCATATTTACATTAACTATGAAACAGGATAGAGTTGTACACTTATTTATTCTGTCTGCCACCAGTGATACACATAGAACTTTTGGAACCCACTGGAAGAAATGTGATTCTTTTTGTCCTAGCTCCGAGTTGAAAGAAGAATTCTAAATCATTGTATCACAGATTACCAACATTTAGTCACTGATTTGCTCTTATAACTTTAAACAACCACAAATACAGTCATGACCTATGCCAACGAAATAACAAATGTAACATCACCCAGATTGGAACTAAAACCTTTGCCAAGGCTGATACTGACCAGAGTCATACACACATCACCGACATACATCAGATAAGCTCCTACGTGGTTCAACCCACTTTCACATTCATTAGGAAAGGGGTTGTGGCTTTGATATTCCATTTCACCTTAGGAAACTCCAGTCTTTAAAAATGAAACCCACTGACCTAGAGGACTTCTTAAATAATAACAAGCACGTGGGAGGCCCACTTCCTGTTGCCAGATGAAATTCAATCCAGCTGAGATCAATAGCTACTAACCTACCAATAAAAACATTGTTTTTGAGTAAGACATTCGCAGCAGAACAATAAAAAGATTCTTTTTAAAGGATGGGAAGCTTAATCTATTTAATTACCATACTCCATATACTATGTTCTCATTTTTCCATGATTTGAAAAAAGGTATTATATACTTCTGGAATGTAAAAAGTATTAACTGAATGGATATATTACTTTTAATTTTTCTCATTCTTAAAATCTATTTGTGCAAAGCATTCTAGAACACAGGTTAAATCTAAAAGAACTGGCTAGGCATCTACAAACTCTCCATAATACTTCAATGTACATAATTGATCTTTAGGGAGGATACAATGGATTTGTGAAGGATCAAAATTATTTTATCGCAAGAAATTAGGGCAGAATTCATTGATCAACTGGCACTTTTTAAAAATTGGCACTGGATGACTGTTAAGAATGTAGGAAAGTGGAAATGTAAGAAGAATTGCACGTGGAAACAGGGCTCAGAGGGTGAAACTCTAACAGGAGGTGCAACTCTACATTATGGTCAGACTGCTCCAGCTGGGAACATTTGGCTCCATCTTGAAACCATCTTTCTGAGTCCCTAGTTGTTCCAGGCTTCCTTGGGGAGCAGGAGCTGTTTTACCTACTTGGGTTTTCCTAAAAGTGATAATGGGCTATATGTAGATAAGATGTGCTAAATCATCGTTGATTAAATAAAAGCATATCTTGCTTCGGAGTACTGGGTAATGTTTTCTGTATATCTGGTGGATCTCTAGTTTGGATAAACCATGTGTGGCTCCAGCAACAGGTCTCTGAGAGTCTCTCTGTAAGAGGCAGTAAGGAGTGAGGCAGAGCTCACTCGGTGAAGGAGAGCTCATCCTCAGTGAAAGAACCATAATCACAAAAATAAGGTCATCCAAGGGGAAGGATGAGTATAAAAATAGCCTGTTACAAATCATTCTGCATATTTGAGAGACAATTTTGCCCTTTAAACCACTGTGAAAAAATGTTAAAACAATTATTATTACAGGTACCCGGTGTATGTGCCAATAGAACATGGAGTATGGTTATGGGAACCAACATGGGTGTATCATATTGGTTAGTTTCTTACTTCATTTTCTTGTGTGTGGGGTTGGGAACAGGGAAAGAGTGAATCAAGAAGTGGTTGTTGGCCCTCCTAAATTTACAAGAGTTTTTAAAAGATTGAAACAGAGGATATTTTGGTGTTCTAAAAGAGTAAGATACCAATCTTTAAGTTTCCCCTCCTCAGCCTCCTATCCTTACTTTGCCTCTGTGGCCTTGTAGATTGCAGATCCAAAAAGAAAGGCTATATTTTATTAATTATTTTTTATTTTATTTTATTTCCTTTCGACAGCCTGCTGCATCCATCACATCTCAGCACTCTTTCTGGCAGACTAGCCTTTCTGGGCAGAGTGGATTCTTCTGAACACAGCTGATCTCTGTTGAGGCAATCAGAGCAGAACTACAACTCCCAGCATTCCGCCCTCTGGGTCTACCCTAGCTGCAGTTTTCAGGGCTGGAGGCTGCCGCTCTCGGGCATGTGCGGCGCGCGGAGATGGTGCCCGAGAGCTCGGCGGCGCGGAGTCCCTCCCCGGAGGCCGACGAAGAGGACGAGCTGGGCCGCCGCTGCCGCTGCTTCATGGGCCCGCCGGTGACTGAGCTGCGCGAGCTGCGGAGGAGGCCGGGCGACGTCAAGACCCGGATGGAACTGCTGATCCTGGAGACCCAGGCCCAGGTGTGCCAGGCGCTGGCGCAGGTAGACGGGGTCGCCAGCTTCTCTGTGGACCGATGGGAGAGGAAGGAAGGTGAGGAGGGGAAGCTGGGTAGAGGTGGAGGTGGGGCTGTGGGTTGTGGCTCTGGGCTGCAGGAGGAAAATTGCTCAGAACTGGGAATGGGGGCATGAAAGAGACGCAAGAAGGCTGACACTTCAGGTAAACCATTCAGATCTATTTTAGACCAGTAGTAAGCATTTCAAAATCCTGGTAATTCGTAACCACATTTTCCGTAGACATATGAAGGCATATTTGCAGCCAACGAACATCTATGTTTCGAATTTGTTAGTTCCTTACATTTCGTGGCTTTCTTTAGGTCCGTTTGTGTTTTTATCTTCCTTGAGAAATGGAAAAAGGAACTCATTTCCTCCATGCTGTCTGCCAGAGTCCTCCATCGGAGTTTCACTGTCGTGAATATATCTGCTGTTTTTCCTATTGTACAAGAAATACTTGATGGATTTTCCAGTTTCCCTAGCAAGCATACTATTAGATTTCTTGTTAGGAAAATAGTTTCTTCTAAGGCTAAAATACTTCAAAACCTAGTTCTCACGGATTCATGTATTGGTGATCATGTTATTCCTCATCTTGGTCATACACTTGAAGGACTCCTGACTTGCCCGAGCTGGGAACACAGCAGCGATACCTTGACAGTAGCTTTTGATGTGATATTATTAAATCTGTATTAATTGAAGTTCAGTCTGAGTTTTGTAATGTTTTCCATCTTGTATTGGACCAATAAGGCGCCCGCTGAACCTCAAGGGTGGGCCCAGTAGTATGAACTTAAGCAGTTTCTATTTTGTGTCTTATTTTCTCACTTATGGAGATGAAAAATATATAAAAGTGTGGTCCAAGATTTATACAAAACAAATACATCTAAAGCACTTACACTGTAGCTTTTGGACAAACTGTTTTTACCTTTCACTGACTCTGTCATCTTACAATATATTTTCTTCTCTAAACCTTAGTTTTCTCGTTTGGAATGTACAGGAATTGCGCTACATCATCTTATGACCTATTCTCTTCTTAAAGTTCTTAGAAAAAAATCCAAAAAGTAACTTTCGTGAACAATAGCATTTTGGTTCCTTTTTTTTTTTTTAATGTTAGTGGTAAGGCTTACACACTTCTAGATCAGTGTTTCTCACTTAAACTAAGGTTCTGAATTTCTTGAATTTAAATTTTTACTGTATTTTAATTGCATTTATGTTGGGAGCTGTTTTCTACAGTGCCATGGCTGCCCATGCAGAAGAGAAAAAGTCGGCCTGATTTCTGGATCACAGCCCAACATTGTCTACCTTCCTCAAGGATAATTACTGTCTTTACCAGTTTAAACTAAGAACCTTTACACACCCTCATGCCAGATTAAACTAAGAACTTTTACACACATTCTTACCAGATTAAACTAAGAAGCTCTACACACCTTCACCAGATTAAATTAAGAACACTGTCAGCGCACCCGCCCACCAGTTCTTTCACTAACTTTTTTTCTTTTCTGTACACATGAACGAAGCTAGTTGGCTTGTAGGCAGTATTTAAGAAATGTATAAAAGAAGGCTGTTAAATAAACGTGGCACTCATTCGGTATTGACTGATGAGCCCTTCCAAGTCCCGCTGTCCTGTCTTTATTTATTTCTCATCCTAGCCCCTCGGCTCAGTCACCCCATTGCTCTGCCCAGCTGACCCCGGCACATTTAAATAAAATTAAAAGGCTAATATTAAAGAGGAAAAATGATTTCAGCAAAATTAATCTCTTAAATTTAGTCATAAGGGTACATCATCCAAGCATGCCTATACCTATTCTAAATTTTAACTTGTTCTCATGTGTTATAACTGATGATCTCTATTCTGCATAGTATTGTTTGAAAAAAAGAATATTCAAATGATTTATTTTAGGTGATAGTATAAGAATTTAGAGAGAATATTCAGTTTACCTTGTGAGGAAGTTCAGTGTTTGCCCGGTACCAGTAGCTTATATCATAAACCCAAGCTAGTTACCTAATTTCATTCTTCACAAAAATTGTAAATATTCTATAGATTTAAGGAATGGTAGTAAATAGTTCCTAATTCTACCATCTTAACACATGAATGACTTTTCTTAATTGTTAACTTGAATGGATTAAAAAATACCTAGCAGGTTAGAAATTCTGCACACTTTTTGTGTGTCTCAGGAAAGCATAGATGTGTGACCTTGGGGACTAAATGTGCTTTCTCTCTTTTCCTCACTGGCCCTCTTTCTCACCCACTCTACTTCCTTCCCATGTACTCCTGCTCCTCATGTGCTTCTGCGGTGTTTCTGTCCTGAAGCCTGTCAACCCTGAACTAAACCCTCTGAAGCCATAACTCACCATAAACCTCCCTGCGTTAAGTTGTGTAAAAATGAACTTTAAAGCATTACATAAAGAATTTAATCCAGCTCATTCCTGTAGTCTTTAGGCAGTGGCAAGATGTGAACATCAAATAACATTTTTGATGATTTGTCAATTTGAAATAATTCCTTTTTGATTCATCTGAAAGCTTTCATCAGTTATTTGAATAGAACTTACTTTAGAAGTTATATCTTATGATAATTTATTTAACTTATTTTTGTTTTGCTTTACTTTGGAAAGCAAAGCAAGATAAAGCATAGAAATTAGTTAAGTTGCAAACGTCTGTTAAAGGATGCTTTATAGATATATCAGAGAGGATAAATATATCAGAAAAGTTTAGAAAAAAGATCAGAAAGATTAGATGTAGATGAAATCTGTAGGTGAAAGCCGCTCTCACTAAAGTTCAGCCAAGCTTGCTCGTGGCTCCCCCTCATCCTAACTCCACCTGAGCCAAAAGCAAGACTGCCTGTGCAATCAGTCTACAAGCTTCACCAATCTGCAGCTGTCCCCAATTACATGTTTATGCCCTCTACCATTTACTATAAAAATGACTGTATTTTGCATTAAAGGCAGAACAGTTCTCAAAACGCTTCCCAGAGTCTGCGTGGTGACTGTGCGCACTCACCCTCCCGGTCCAGGCCTCCAGACCTGATCCTTGGCTGCCTACCATCCCAACGCCAAGGACAACAACAGAAATCTAGTGTGAGTCAGGAAGATTGCTGTAGAGATGCTACAGAAAGAGGGCATTATTGAATCAAAAAGAAGGATCTTAGAGAATTTTATTTTGGGTGTGCTTTACACTGGCCTTTATTACAAATCAGAGAATCCGTTGTCCCTTAGAGATAATATTTCAGTAAGGTAATAGTGGATAAAATGGTAACTGAGAAAAAATTATTTTCTATGGTCTTAGAAAAGAAGTTAAGAGGACATATTTAATAGTATCTGTTAATTTTAGGTGGAATCCTCTCCTGAAGCTCTGACATTTCCTGCTGTGTACTGATTCATTTATTTATGGGAACACAACCTTTTTGTGTGGTGACTGCTCTGTGTTGGGGCAGAATGTGTTCTGTTGTTTGCTGGCTGGGCTGTCCATTTCTTCATGCTGTTGAGATGGAGAAACCTCAGTGGACTCTAAGCTGGTGTTGTCTGTGCCACATCCAGCTGACAGCAGCAGTGACAAAAGACCCCTTTTAAGCACCTGATTCTTAAAGTTATAGAATTGGATTTTACTCAGCAGGCCCTTTATGTTATCTCTCTTCTTTTATTTCAGATATATAGAATTTAATCAGCTATATGATCAAGGAGCAAGTTTGACCTCTTCACTCCAGGATCCAGGATTGAAAGCATCTTGATGTCTTTACCTCTGCTGCCAGGTAAGAAGAAAACTCATCATAGTA